>PDIM01000031.1:141095-151419 GCA_002811675.1 Ichthyosporea sp. XGB-2017a | reverse complement strand
GTAGAAAAGCGCCCCCGGAGGGCCGCCGGAGGCAAATTATTTCTGACCGGGAGGGGAGCGGCAATGAGTGCTAACGAATGGCGAGCGAGCCGACCTTTAGGTCAGAAATAATTTTGAAAATGACCCAGCTGGACAGGATGGCAACCACAGCTCTATTATGTACAGACTATCTTCCGACACGCGGACAAATGGTCAGGCAAGATGGAGCATAGGAACTGTATCTTTAGCCTTTGTAGTCCTCTATGAGGATGGCCAGGGTCCGGATTTTTTCTCGCTTTCTACTTCTTTACGAGTTCACAGGATTCTGTCGCATGTCTGGCATTGAGGGGTAACACACGCTTGACGTTGTTTGTACCTTTTGGTTTATTCTACTATGTATATATATATATATATATCATGGTCCCCATTCCTTGCATTCTTACAACATAGGGACTAACGGTGATGGAGATAATGGTGTTGTCTTGCGATAGGTGTACAATGAATTCGCCTCGAATCTCAAAGGAGACCACGAAAATAAGTTTCATTTTATCTCCAACAGTTTTTAAGTGTCGGGTAATTAGCGTATATCTTGAAAGTTGCTACAAAACATCGAACCCAGTCACCTACCCAATCCTTACATTTACTGCTCATCCACATCAGGGACAACAAGAAGACGCATTGTGTTGCTATGTCCAACGCCACCCATCCAGCCCTGTATGGCAATGGCAGTGTCTCCGGCGGCAAGCATACCTCTCTTGCGGCCTTCTTCCATGGCCTGGTAGATACGGGCATCCACATCCTCCTGCCAGTCATCACAAGGGGGGCGGTTGTAGTGAATTGCAACACAGCCACGGTATAAGTGGACCTGTCTTGCAGTCTGGGGTGCCCTGGATACGGTAAGCACGGGACATGTGGGGCGATACTTGGCAATAAGTCTTGCGGTTGTACCAGTGGTGGTCAGGACAATAATGGCACCGGCGTGCTGCTCAAGGGCAGCATTTACCGCACTAGAAGCAAGGGTCTCATTAGTGGAAGTGGGCTCATGGCTCACGTCCCGCAATTCGTTAAACAATGGGCGGTAGAAAACGGCACTTTCGGCCTCTCTGCATACTTTGTCCATAATGCGAACAGATTCAATAGGGTACTGTCCCTTGGCAGTCTCACCACTCAACATAACACAATCTGCACCATCCATAATGGCATTAGCCACATCGCTTACCTCAGCACGGGTAGGGCGTGGGTTGTTGGTCATTGACTCCAACATTTGGGTGGCACAAATAACAGGCTTACCTGCAATGTTGCATTTGGCAATCATCATCTTTTGTGCCAGAAAGACCTTGGCAGGATCAATCTCAATACCCAAATCTCCACGGGCAACCATGACCCCATCAGTTTCCTTTAAGATCTCATCAAAGTTACGGACACCTTCGTGGTTTTCGATTTTGCAAATGATCTTAATGCCCTTTCCTTTTGCTCCAAGGGCCTGGCGAATAGCGACAACATCATCTGCCTTTCTGATAAAAGAGGCAAAAATCATATCAACACCTTGCTCGACACCAAAGGCAAGATCAGACTTGTCCTTCTCTGATAGGGCAGGGAGTTCGACAGAGGCATTGGGAAGATTAACTCCTTTACGGGATCCAAGCTGACCAGCATTAATGGCTTTAGTAACAACCTCGCCCTTGCGGCAAGCAACGACCTGCAACGAGATGAGACCATCATCGATGAAGATCAAGCTACCAGGCTGCACAGTGGTGGACAAAGCTTCATAGTCCACATAGAGGCAAGAGGCGGTTCCACTCTCCTTCATTGATGCATCACTTGTAAGCACAATCTCCTGGCCAATAGTAATGCTGATATCCTTATCACCCTTCAGCAGCCCAGTGCGAATCTCTGGTCCTTTTGTGTCAAGAGCAATACCAATGGGGGACCCTTCCTTCACCTTGAAGGACTCGCGAATGTTCTTGATGGTTCCCGCATGGTACTCGTGGCTGCCATGGGAGAAGTTCATTCGGGCAATGTTCATACCAGCTTCACGCAACTGGATAATCTTCTCTACATTATTTGTCTTGGGTCCCAGCGTGCAAATAATCGAAGACTTGCGGTGCTGCATGGGGTCACAATCAATGTTGAGGTAGCCAAGATGCTCGAGACGAGTCTTTTGCTTCTGGGCAATCTGTTGTCCTACGGGGTTAGGCATTTTCTTTCCTTCTTTTCCTTCTTTTCTTGTGTTGTGCTTATAAAAAATCTAATTAACGCAAACCAAATGGTTAAATCTCTCACAGGCTGACTCTGGCGACAAGCAAAGCAGCCTTGATACTGGACTGCATATAAGCTAGCTGTGCAGTGTTTAGAGGTACATGTACAGCGATAGTACTGTAATTCTCATCCTGCAGTACTACTCCTCAACGGTCGATCGGCCATGAAATGTGTGGGTGGACTTCCCTATGGATCGACGAATAACACTGCACTCTAGGGGTATAGGGGACTGCAGAGATAGGCGCTACAGTAATTAGCACCCATCGATCTGTAGTACTTCTATGATCATGTGATGGATTTGCCTTGATTGGGCATTTGACTGCTCACCGCACCCCCCTTCCCCCACTGAACCTCTGTTTGGCACATTTTCAGATCCCTTTTATGGATGGCTACAGTTTCGTTATTGTTTCAGCCACGTTTTTGTTGCTTCCTGGTTGTTACATTGATGGGTTCCCTTCTTTAACCACAATGTTCCCACGAGCAACTACAGAATCGATCTCAAGAGCAACGTATTTTAATGCGTTTACAAAAGAGGAGAGTTGACATGTGCTATGGGGAAATGAAGGTGCTAGAACCTGTAATTAAGCACTAATTAAAGGCCTTAAAGTTGGCTATCTAATTAACAGTTTATTGCACAAAAGTCCCTTGCTTAAATACTTTATAAGCTTTCCTGTCCCTGGAAGAGTCCATATTTACTTTTGACATTGGCCCAGTTTTCACGCCCTTCACAGAGGTCTTTAACAAGCTGTGCGGCATCTTCGATATGCACACGAACCTGCTCTGTGCTATCTCTTTCGCGCACTGTAACAGTACGTTGCTGAACTGTATCAAAATCAACAGTAATGCCATAAGGAATACCAATCTCATCTGTTCGCGCATATCTTCTTCCAATTGAACTGCTACTGTCATCAATCTTGTATCCAAGGCCAACTGCAGACATTGTCTTACGAATTTCATCAATGAAGGGCTGGAATTCTTTCTTATTTGACAATGGCAAAATAGAGCATTTCAATGCGCACACGGCCGCTGGAAGAGACAAGAATGCCCGTTGCTCATCTCCGCCTTCTCTAACGCGGTAGGTATGTTCGAGGGCTGCGTACAAGATTCTTCCAATTCCAAACGATGGTTCAATAACACTAGGAATAAAGTCCTTTTCGAAAACTTTCTTCTGTGAACGGCGAATAGTGACCATATCTTTTGTCAGTTCAAACGTTCTACCCTCTTCAGCCGCAATTTGCACCTTGCCGTTGCTGTTAATTTCGCTTTCTAGTTCCTCCGTCTGCTTATTTGAAAGGGAAGCCAAGTGAGAGCAGATAATTGACGCGTCCTTCTTGAAAGTTTTACCAAGGATACCCTTATTAGGAACGGCTTCTACTAGATTATGGATTTCCGGTGTTTTCAAGTCTTCTTTAGCAAACATGTCATTCTTCGATCCTTTTGCATGCTGTTCCAAGTCAAAGCATGACCTGTTGGCACACCCAACACACTCAAGCCATCCATATGAGATTAAACACTCGCAATCCCAACAGTCTTTGGCATAATGGGCCATTTCAGTGCACATATGCTGTCTAAATCTCATGAACTCGGGATTGATGCCAACTCCAGTCATAAATAGGAAGATGCGGCCAAGAAAGTAGGCGAGGATTTCATTTTCAATCAACCCACTGGCAACTGCATCTCCCAAGGTGCATCGAATGGCACCCTTACCTGACATTTGGTTCTCTGCGGAGTACAAAGAAACTTCAATATTGCGCACGTATTCAAATTTGGGACAGTCCGTTTTACTTGGGTGAAAAAAGTGCTCAATTTCTGCCATTTCGAACTCACGAAGCCTAACAAGACCTGATTGGGGGTGAATTTCATTTCGGAAAGCCTTTCCAATCTGGGCAGCAGCAAATGGTACGCGACCGTTATTATACTCCAGAAGGCGCTTAAAGTTAACAAAAATACCTTGAGCTGTTTCGGGACGGAGGAATCCTTTCTGGTTCCCAGCGGGCCCAATTGAGGTGGAAAACATCAGATTAAAATCTGATAGTTCCGACACAGGATTTCCACTTTCTGGAATAACTACATTGTACTTGTGAATCAGAGCAGTGAGTTCATCTCTGGTATAACCATCCATCTTATCCATAACAGATTGGTACTCTTCCAGCACTGAACGATCTCCACCACGGAATTCTGCCTTGAGTTTCTTCATGTGAGCCTCAATGAGATGATCCGCGCGATAGTACTCGTTGGTGACAAGATCCCTACACATAAAATCTGAAAATCTTTCGACGTGACCTGATGCCTTCAATACATTCTCAGGAGTCATAATGGAAGAGTCAATTTCAAGCATCTGCTCCTCCAGGACAAAGTGCTGTCTCCAAAAACTAATAATGTTCGCCTTGATTGAGCATCCCACAGGCCCAAAGTCATACAATCCTCCAACTCCGCCATATATCATAAAAGACTGGCCGTAAATAAAACGACGTTTGCACAAATCCTCAAGCCCTGCACGATTGAACTGTTCCTCGAGCGAGACGGGGGTAAATTCCTTTTCTTTCTCCTCCAATGCCTTTTTCCTTGCTCTCAACTCTACAACAGCCCCCTGAATCTCCACCTTGTTCATTTTTTGCTCCTTCATTGAGCGAATTAAGTCCCCCTGCTCCTTTACGGCCAGGCGCAGGGGCTCGAGGATTTTTTCCTGTTCTGGGGTAAAATCCATTTTACGATACAATTCTTTTGATGCACTGTGAGTGATAATAGAGAGATTCCAGCAGACAGGAGCGTCTCTAGTTGATCTTGTTACCCTTACTTGCAGAACAGCACACGGTGGAGGGCAAAGCAAAAGGTATGGCGGGTCGCGGACACAACAATGAGAATTAAAACACCACAGCAGCAGCAACAGCTGAGGATATCTTTTAAAGTACTACCGCCAGCCAATACTGTAGCTGGCCGCTCAATGCTCATGGCTGCACGCGGCCATGGTCATGCATGCTTGCTTCATCGATAATGACAAGGGAGGGTTAGGGGAATGGTGATCACGTGGATGGTCCTATAATTATGGCTATATATAGTTATAATAAACCTCTGGTTTATACGGTTTACTAGCAAACACGGCTAACAAGATTCTGAACTATATAGTACTGGCCAGGGTCATCACATCTGAACTACACCTTCCTTCTGCCATATTCATGCATTGCTTTGTACGAGGTGGCAAGCTCTCTGATTGTTTTCTATTTTGATTCTCTGTACCTTTCGTTACAGAACTAGGTTCCTCGAATGCAAGGGCAAAAGAATAGAAAAGGCAGTCGCGGCGAGAATAACGCATCGAGGGAGCGTGCAGGAGTGTTGGTACGCATTGTCGTAGCGCTTTGTGAACCAATATACGGTGCCGTGGAGTGGATAGTGTCCGTGTGGCTGGATTTGTGTCTTTATTGTGTGCTAGTGTGTTGTGAGGCGGCCACAGGCGCTCTGACTTGGTGCTCCTCTCTTGTACTTTTTGTGTACTACGTTGTATTCAAGTCGCAGGGGGGGGAGGAGCTGATTAAGAGAAACAGCGTACTGGAGGGAGTTGTTCTTAATCAGAAAGAAGTTCAGTTTGGAGTATTAAAGGGAACCAGTTACGGGGTGGATCTCTCTCAAAAGGAAGAAGAAGAAAAGAAAAGGTTGCGCCGGAGACTTACTGAAATTGATCAGCTTGTGGGAGAAAAGAAAAGCTCGATAGGCACTGTTAGGCCGGCATTTGAGAAGCAGGAGCACGTACTGTCCTCAGTTCTTGGGAGCAAGCGAATACGAAGTGGAAGAAATACTGATCCCGCGTTGCTACTATCATCTGAAACATCTGGTTCAAGAACAAGTTCTGTGGTGGAGGGGGCACACAGAAGAAGATCACTCCTAGCAGACTCCTAACTTGTAAGAAAATAGAATGGAGCAGGATTGGCGAGCAAGTGACAGGGACGAAAATCGAAATGACGGGGAGGACGGAGGTGTTGATGCACAAGAAGCAAGTGGAGAGAATACAAGAATGGGGGGAATTGGTAGAATCTCTGAAGTGAACATTCTGATGCGTGCAATGGATTCAGTTTATAAAACGAAGTTTAGTGAGTGGATAAGGAGCGTGGACAATATTGACTACATTGTGTGTAACTTACGTAAGCTGCCACACGAGCCAGAGCAGTGGTACGTGAGGTTTGGAGAAGGAGTTGTGTGGATTACGGAAGAATGGGAACCATGCGACATTGCTGCTTTACTTCATCGTGTAATGCGGGGAGCAAGAGGAAAGGGCAGTGAAGGTACTTACAGTTCTGCAGGGGTTAGGCCATGGCCCGAACTGGATCGAGTTCTTGTTCTGCGTTGCATTTTGAAGCTTATGCGAGAATGTGATATTCGATACCAAAGCGGGGAGCAAATGGATCATGGAGGACAGGGGGCAAAAGTCCTAGGTTCTTATTTTTCTGATTATACAAGTGCGGAGGCGGCAGATTCTTTGCTGAAAATAACTTTCGATTGGGACATTGACCAAAGCATAACTTACTTGAAAGGAATTGTTTGTGAAACCGGGTGGGATAAGCAAAAGCTTCGTTCATTTATAGAGTGCTACACAAGTGTTTTGAAAGCAAATATCGTGCAAGACAGAAAGAAAACTTTGAGTAGCGTACAGGCAATCCAAGATACTCGCATGAACATAGCAGAGCTTAAACTAAGCATTGCAAAGTATAATCTTGCCATTGCGAACTTTAATCTAACCATAGCCAATTATAATTTGCAATCTGCTTCAAGGAAGCTTAAGCCCACGGAACAGTTGGAGGGGCAGAAAAGACACGGGGATAATTCTATTGATGAGGAAATGCTTTCGAGTAATGTCGTGCGAGCTGAGGGTAGCGATACGATTTGCTGTTCAGGTCTTGGCACTTTGGGACGGGTTGACGCTGAAGTAGACCCGAATAATATATCTTTACATAGCTCATCATCGTCGCTATCATTGATATATGATGTACCTACCTGTACCTATAAGCAACAGCTGGAGCGACAAGATGTGGAAAGCTCATCCAGAATGACAGAAACTGGTCACAGTAACGTCACGGCCACTTTGGACATCACTCGAAGAGTCATTGTGCCCACGTGTTGCCTGAGCGAAACTTCAGATTGGAGTGAGTGCAGAAGAACGGGTGGCGCGCCACAAAATGCTGGCATGCAGCGAAATTTACCACCTGATTCACCACAAATGGTCGGAATGGAGCGAATAGATTCAAGTGTTGCAAACCCCCCAAAAGATGATTATAAGGAGTCGGCCCTTACAACGAATGTTTCCCACGAAACTTCTTCCCCGCATTTGTCCCAACCTACTGCGGTCATTAACGAAACTTCCTGTGAATTGGCCAAGAATGATAATAGTAGTGACAAAAATATGTCGGTACGTCTACGTACAGACGTGCTCTCTCGAAGTCAGGCTCGAAGTGCAAGTACGAGCAATAGATTTAGAACAGCTCTTGAACCAGTCACCTCATCCGAAAAGACGAATATTCAGGGCTCGCGACGTCCTGAATCTTTGATGATGTCAACGTCAGCATCTGCCGCGTCCCCTGGCGAGGGAAATCCACGCACTGTTTATGCTGGAGCAAGACCTTATCCGCCTCGTGCACGGTCAAGTAGTGACTCGAGTGCTGCCGTAGTTGACGATGGTCATGTGTCACATAAGAAGGGTGTAGTAGTTCATAATAATCATTATAGTCATTCGGACCTTAAAGAAAAAGTTGAATGTACTGGAGTATCTGGTCCAAATGAGCGGGATATCGATATTGGAAATAGCAGTAGTGCCGTTGATCATAGGCACGAATTAGGTTCTTCACGTCCGCCCACCACATGTACGTGTAGTTCAACATCGCGGAGTATTCATGCAAGTACTACATCTATGGCTTGCACAAGTTTATATTGTAGTACTGATGTGATGTCTACACCGTGCCTCTCCAAAACAGCGGAGACCTTGTGCCGCCACGGACATCTTCCTTTATTTCGGGTTGGAGCAAATGATGCACTTATTACTACAGGTCGAATGCTGCCCACCAACCTACATTTTCCTGAGAGCATGGTTGCTTCCACGCCAATACTTGCGCATGCGCCAAATATATGCCCCGACGATGAACATGTAATAGACTACAATCCGCAACAAACATACCGCGTACGGACAGGTCCGACGTGCAGACGTGAAGAGCTGTGCGTAGCTAGTGCTAGTGCAGAGCCGCTCCAAGGCCCTAGCTGCCGTACTACAAGCGAAGCGGGCGCGTCGGCTGATATATCAGATCATGAGCTGCAGCACATGTACAGCAAATAACTCATCACGTGTCGCCCATATAAATTACACAACAAAGGCAAAAAACAAGTAAACGAAGAAATATGGTGTTGGGAAACTAAATATTTAGCTCTCCCAAAAAAGATACCTTACAGCGCTAAATCAATAGGTCACTAGAACTTCATCATCGATGGAATATTACAGTATTATAGGTACTACGTAATGCGTTCGGTTAATGTACCCTGCAGGGATATCCATGCATAAGTAGATGGACTTAATGTAAGGTCATGTGGAAATTAATAGGTAATTATGTAAATGAGTAAGGGTCGTACCCTCTTTTAACTACGAGGGATTTCACCGACCCTCGAAAAAAGAAAAGAAAAAGAAAAAAAAAGAAAATAAAGATGTTGGGCAAGTAAAACAACTAGTGGACTATTTGAGACGTGGATTTATTTAGTGTTCACACACTTCGACCAAGACTACTATGCAAATCAACTCAGTGCGTGTATAGATATCCGTCACTGTAGTTCAGGTTTGTATCTGATCCCAACAATCGCTAGATCAGGCCTCAACCGACTAGACAATTGCAATACGCCATGAGCAGATTAACTAATTACTAATCCCGAAAATTTCTAAACTCTAAACTTCCTCTCCCCCTCTCATGACGTCGGGGCTGGTCCTTCCCCTCTCCGTATATATATACTCCCGCGTGCATCAGCTGTGCACTAGTGTGCTGCAGCCCGACGCTGTCTGTAGTACGTGCGTCGTAGCCGGCCCTCTGGGCGCCTCGCCTTGATCATTAATTAATTAATCGAATTCGTACAATAACTACATCATAATTTCCTATAATTTCTTCCCGGCCTATATATTCAGCTTGTAGACTAACGTATCAACAGCAAATTTGGCACCCTGTGCACCCTCTTGAACTTCACTTCCTTTTAATTAGTCATCTAATATTATAGGGACGTCGCGCGATTGTCCACTCAATGCTTTGGATCTTTAATTGGATTAATATTTTTATCCTGACATTTTTCGCCCATGCAGGCGCTTTCCTTACGAGACTTGGAATACTCTAAAGGTCTTGACGTAAGGACGTCATATTCGGACAATGAAAACTTTTGCTTGAACGTCGCAGCTTCGACTTGGGCCTTTGTTGCATTTTTTGGCTCGCAGCCCGTTTTATGTTTGAATTATAGCGCTGGACCAATTAACCTCTTGGATAGATAATCGTCTATCAATCCTTTCATTTGTCCATAATTAAGCACATTATACCAATATTTTTTGTACGGATCATTTTGAAACTCCAGTGGGAATTATATCGGTATTCCCTTGCAGCTGATCGGAGAAGTTTTCGCGGCAACACTAGTTCTTGCAGCATCTCTGTAAGGAATAATTTGCAGAATACTATCAAATCTAACTCAAATTCAAATCTACAAAAGTACAATACGCTAAAGCAATCGACTAATACGGGGACTGCTTTATTCCTCAAATATATTATAAGTTCAAGCTATATCGAAATCCCTCCAGACTACAGCTACAGACTAATGATACTCAAATAAGTTCATTAACCTTTACAGTCGATTCAAATCAAAAATTACTACTAACGAAAAAAATAATAGAACTGACGTATCAGTGATCAGCTACATAAACAAACAGCGAGACCAAACAATGAAAAACAACAAAGTAAAACGTACTACAGTCAAATGTTGAAGAACTTTTAGAAGTTCTTCTTCAAACTAATAAAAGTTTCACAAAAATATTTACTAGCTTGAACTGCCCGAAAAGCAGAGTTTATTGCGAGACTAGGTCTCC
>PDIM01000031.1:115270-136596 GCA_002811675.1 Ichthyosporea sp. XGB-2017a | reverse complement strand
AAAGTTTTCACGTCCGGGTCGGTCTTCGGGAAGGGCGGCGTCAAGGATGGAGCGGGGATTGAAACCATAATTCATGAAGAATGGAGAACGTCCAGTCGCTTCATTTGTGGCGGTACTATATGCAAATTCAACAGAAGGTAGCAATTTCTCCCAGTTATTCATGTTGAAATTCATATACCGGCGAAGCATATCTTCGAGAGTTCGATTTAGTCGTTCGGTTTGGCCATCGGTTTCTGCGTGGTGGGCTGAGCTAATGTTAGTAAAGTTCTAAACAAAAACTACTAGACCCAAAATACTCTGAAGGGCACCATCCGGTTGTCCTCCAGAGTGGACTTTTATTAGTTTCAGGCGTACGTGGCTGACCGTGCCCACACTATCCGTGGGCCGGACGGTCGCTTCTCCGTCCCTCACGTGTACGGTTTCCTATGGTGAGTGGTTCCCAACCACTCTCCTGCCCCGTCGTTGGTAGTCAGGCTGTCGATCAGCAACCTGTCTATTACTACCCGAAGGGAACGCAGGTCTTTGCATGCGGTGATAACAACTAGTGGAGATGCAGACATCCCTCTTGTTGCTGTGCCAGTGGCGGCCATTCTGCCACGAAATGTGGTACCGCTCCCCGTGCACAAGTATGATAACTTTAAAGATTTAACCTTTTAACAGTTGCTGAACGTCCCTCTCCATACCTGGCCAGTTATGGATCATGCGAAGCCTACGGTATGTTATGTCTGGCCCAAAATGACCAAAATTGTGCGCATACCAGATCCATTGTTCAAAATTGTCTGGTCTGGACATCCTGGATTCTTGCATCAAACAACAAAAACGGTCAAAGAAGTCATCTTCGTCCCCTCGGTGTTTCTGAAGGTCTTGTCTGATTTGTTCTTCTGATAGTGTTTCGACTCCCTCACGGGACCAATAATCTGCCAATATATTGTCCTCTCCTTTAATGAAAAGCAGCTCATAGTCATAACTCTGTAAAATAAGTTGCCAACGCGCTAGCTTTCCTGTCAAACTGTGGAGGTTATCAAAATACGTGAGAGCCTTGTGATCTGTAAGAACCTTAAACTTGTTTAAATGAAGATAGTGTCTCCATTTTGTAACGGCAAAAACGATGCTCAATAGCTCACGCTCAGTGATACTATAATTCCTTTCAGCAGGGATAAACTTGCGGCTGATAAAGGATATCGGAACTAGCTTGCCTTCATCGTTCTCTTGAAACAGACCTGCCCCACAACCCACATTACTAGCATCGAAATGGATGACAAAAGGTTTGGAAAAATCTGGTATAGCCAAGGTGATGTTCTTAGCTATCGCTGCCTTCAACTCGTCGAACGCCTTATCTTGTCTGTCAGTCCATTTAAACGGCTGATCCTCCTTTAACAAGTCTGCTATTGGTGCGGTTATCGTACAATAATGCTGAACAAAACGACGATAAAATCCTGTAACTCCTAGTATTCTTCGCACCCCTCGACGGTCCTTGGCAACTGGCATATTTTGAATCAAATCAAGCTTGTTGTCATTCATACTTAAACCTTTTTCACTGATTGCAGTGTATCCTAGATAATTTAACTTGGGCAAACCAAATTGACATTTGTACAACGCCACTGATAGGTTCAAATCATCTAATCTCTGAAAGACCCTCTTGATGTGTTGAGTGTTCCGCATGTTCTTCCTCGGTTTTAGAAGCTATAATAAGATCATCCAAGTAAATGGAAACCCAAGGCATATCCAAAAACTCACTCGTTAAAGCAGTATTGAGGTGAACCGGACCATTTCCAAAACCCATTGGCATAGTGTTGAACTCAAACCGGCGTCCATCACGGAGTATAACAGCTGTGTATTTACGACTACCTTCCTCCACTCTGACACTGTAAAAGGCTGTGGTAAGGTCTATGGCCGTAAAATACTTACAACCTACTAACTTGGCAAATATATCCACCTCTGGGTTTGGCACTACATTTGGCTGCTGGAGTAATTGTGAATCCACTTTCTTAAAATTACAAACCATCCTAAGCAGATTCGGTGGCTTCGGGACACAGAACACGGGGCTTACTATGTTCGAAGCTGAGGGTGACACAATGCCAGCTTGTTCCATCGCTGCAAATTGGTCCTTGATGTACTCCTGCTCCTTGTAACTCGCATTAATTAGTTTTCCTGACTGAAACTTGGCATCCGACTTTGGAGTTAAAACCAATGGTGGTAGCTTACTAACCCGACTGAAACCATGATCTGTAAGCTCATGGATATATTAGGTCCACGTGGCAAGCTCATTGACCTGAAACAAGGAAGTGAATCGTATGTATAAGGGCTACGTATACAAGTGTACTTTAGGGATTGTACTAGGGGAAATACTCCTATGTGATACTTTGTTTTTTTTTATTATTTTTCTGTCTTGTTATTTAAGTTGTTGTTGTTGGTTTTGAACGAAGAGCTCTTCCGAAGTTGTACGGACGTTGAACGTAATATGCGTCTTCCTCTATGTCATTCTCGGGCTGAGTATGCAAGCATTTATGTATACCTGTCTTAGCTAACTCAAGTGCGGCTCGCAGTCTGTTTTCGGTCGTCAATATCTACGTAAAACTTGACGAATATGCGTCATATGTTCCGTAGCATCCTCTATATCAATTCCTTTAGTTGCAGCCTTAAGGTCTTCTAAAATCACTTCCCTACTAAGGTAATCAGCCACATGATTCCTTTCTCCCTTGATATATTCGATTTCATAATCGTATTGAGACAGAATTAAATTCCATCTAGCAAGACGCCCACTTAACTTTTGTAATTTGCTAAAGTACAATAACGCCTTGTGGTCTGTTATAATCTTGAAGTTTACTAAGTGAAGATAGTACCGCCACTTTAAAAGTGCGAAAACAACACTCATTAGTTCTTTCTCTGTTATTGAATAGTTTAACTCTGCACTAGTGAATTTGTGCGACATAAAATTGATGGGTTCAAGTTCACCAAATTCGTTCTTTTGCATCAAACTTGCTCCTAAAGCATAATTAGATGCGTCAGCATAAACGTAAAACTTCTTTGTAAAATCAGGAAGTCGTAATTTTAAACGGCCAGACATCACTTCTTTCAGTTTTATCCAACTCTCTTGACATTCATCGGTCCATTCAAAAGTTACGTTTTGCTTTAACAAGTTGGCAATAGGTGCGGTTATTTGTGAGAAGTTTTTAACAAACCTTCTATAATAACCTGCAAAACCCAGAGCTGATCTAACTGTAGGAAGACGGAGATATCTGTAGGGATCTGATTTTAACAATAAAATGTACTAATTCAAATTAGGCTGTTAGAACGCTATCTCTTTATTGTTCGTCTCCCTGGATTGTAAATCAACAGTTAGACAAATTGTAAGAGTGAGCGTAGACAATGCTAAACATTATCACGTCCACTCGGTCCACTGTTATATTCGTTAGAACATAAACAACACCGACTTATTATGTCCGCGAGCCATTGTAGTCAACATACACGGATGTACGTGCCACATCAACAACCGGGTTATAGTGCACTGTGCAGGTCAGGATTTTAATGCCCATTCACGTTGCTAATGTCAGTTCATAAAGTAAGCAATGAAGCATCTGCCACATACATTGTAATCATGATTCATGACAGGAAAGATATGCACGGAGTCATAAATGTCAATTGTACTTGCAAATGTGTTCTGATCCAAGTTACTCTCCTTCCTTCCTACCGTAGAATATGTCGTTCCTCGATGTCGACCCTGGATATGTCGCTAACTTTGCAGACCGCGCCGCGCAAGCCGTCCCACCGCATGGAATAGCACCTAAATTGTGATTTTCCTGACTCCTGTGATTGGTTCATTGGGTTTATTTTCCTGTTCTGTGATTGGCCTTAGTTGGAAAAAAAAGTGACAATAGAAAATCCCATACAAACTGTACATCAGTCATCAGTACTGTTTGTACAATAGAAAATTCTTTTGCAATTTTCTCCTTTACGGTTATGTATGGTATTTTGAATTCTGGGTTTCCATGCAGACTAAAAATGGTATACAAAGAGTACGTGTGGACGTTGTTGACTCTTCAATGAGATGGTAGGGTGGGTGAGGGGTGGGTAGAAAATGTGAGTGTTTATTTTCAGCTTTAGGTGGGGCAGGCAAGACTTTTGCAAGGCTGATTTTCGAGCATTAGGGGGGGGAAAAAATGGGGGTTATACTTGTTATTCATGTCCCGATTCGGGGAAACAGGGGGGGAGGGTTGATGGGGGGTGGTGATAGTTGGGCGATAGTGAAGGGGGAGTGAGAGGGAGGCAGGAGTGGGGGAGGGGTTAGATTTTTTCGCATTTTTTTTTTTAATGTTTTTAATATATAATTCAAAAACAAACAACTTTCCACAAAAACAGAGAAGAAGAAGAGAGAGGTTGAATTGGCAGCACGTATACCAAAAACCAAAAAGCTTGTAATAGCCAACAGCTGGGGCCTCCAATAAAGATTATTTCACTAAAGACCACCGCGCCCCCCAAAAAGCGCAAGAAAAAAAAAAAGTTCAGGACTCAGGTGTAAAAAAAGTTCAAATTGTTTGGCAGGCCGAATTATCGATTAATATAGGTCAATATGGAGCTAGGGATACCTTCTTTCAAAACTTCCAAAACAGCATTAAAAGTCTGCCGGGCGTCAATCACCTTCTCCTTCAAGAACACATTTTTATAATGTACATTACAAGCAGCGCACAAGTTTTCATACATTAAATTACTCTGTGTTCCGGGCGGGAAAATCTCATGAACCAGACCCCCAGGTATAACATTACGCGACTTACTTTCCTTTGGTTTGAGATACATAGAATGAACTAGTCCCGCACCATGAACACCCACCAATACATCAACCCCAGACACAAGAATGGCCTGTGCCGGGAGGGTGTGGTCCTCAAAATACACTGGAAATACTTCGTACGCAATCTTGTCACGACAAGGCGCCTCCTTTTCAAACATTTTCTTGATTTCATCGACCACTTCCTCACTGTTTTCCATAACTCTGTTTAGTTGATGTGCAGTAAGTAATTGTTCCCCCAATTTTCTTCTAACAACAATAGCAACGCGCCGTACGAGCCGGCCAGTCTTCTTATCTACATGGTCTATTAACCGTTCCGACCTCTTTGGTCCAACAAACTGGTTATAAAAGTAGTCACGCATTCCTGCTATAACCGAGGAGTAGCATGGCTGATCAACACCAACCCCATATACCGAAAATAACGACATTCCCGCGTGAGGGGCTATCAAAAGCTGGCGAAAACACGTGTTCCGGGGAAATGGGTTATCTTTCAGACTCCTCAACTTAAAATGTTGGCCTGCAAGCAAATGCAAGGGGATAGCTATCGTAGTATTCTGAAGAGATTCCACGCCGTAGTGAACCAACTCCACTTGTCCCTCAATCTCTCTAGCCATGGTGGCCATTACCAGAAACACATCTACGAACTCCTCATATGCATGGTAGGGATTCTTAAATTCTGTGTATGAGGGATAAAACATGACTGGATGCTCAACCCAGTTTTCGCATTTCCCATACACCTCCTCGCTACTTGCCCCGTACTGTAAGTGCTGTAGGTATTGGTCAAAAAACAGCACACCTTTACTTGTAATGGTGGTAGAAAGCCTTCCATGATTAGTACGGGTGTCTTCCCAAGTCGCTCGACATGTCACCTTCCCGTATTTCGGCTCATAAAAGAAATTTGCATAGTCTTTAAAGTCTGTGTCCATGCGCACATTACTCATAGAACACAGTGCCCACTTCCCATTAATTGCTGAACCACAGCGCACTTCGGAGTACTCGTCACGGCACAGTTCTTGCATGTCCTGCGCCCAGTTGTCCATCAAATTGATCCCGTACTTGTCCTCGCATTCCCCCGATACCTCTCCATGGTTATTTTTGGCTCTTGTAATGTAGTGCCGAAATAACTCGCAGGTATCACAGCTGAATCCTTCCCCATATGGAGCTTCTTTAAATTCATCCATTAATTTGGTCGGGAAGTTGGTCTTTGTTATTTCCTTGGCCACCACTTTCCCTGACTGAACTCCCTTCTGTGGGTCCCTATTCTCAAGCTCTGAATCCATACGCCGGAAGTCGGAGAGTACATCCCCATTGCGTGTGCTAATGAGGCCCATTCTTGTATTCCTCACAAGTCCTAAAGCAGATATCAAAAGGACCAGAATTAAGCACACCCCTAAGAAAAGTACACGTTGCGCATTTTGTCTGCATATGAGTCTTGTAATCATGACTCCACATTCTGCATCATACGAAGGAAATCAAAATCTATTCAAATCTACTCTAAAAGTCTTACCCCTCTATAACTTTGGCTTTCTCTATGTTCAGCATAATTGCAGAGTGGCCATCCATTTCATTCTTTCCTTGGTGCGTTGCTTTAAGACAACAAACACATAGCTACAATGGTCAAGAACAGCTGACTATCTTCATGTGTAGATGAACTATGGTATATGCCTAATTAGATAGTCCACATATAGCTACAGCAGATTCGGGCAGACTAACCAGTGTACAAGGCCCTGTCAAGCCATCAAAAAATAGGGAATTCTAGAATGGGATTGGCAGCTGGTAAGGGTTCAATTATTTGATATTTCTCAACGCCCAACGATACTTGATCTATATATGTAGATCAGTCATCTTGGACTGCCAAGTAAGTGCCAAGTAACTTGCAGTTTACAGGGAACTACTAGAAGTTTGCTGCAATAATGTCCTCGGTCGACAGGATCTGATGTCATCATGAGGTATATGAGGTACATCTCACATCGAAAAATGTATTTTCCAATGCTGCATTGTGCCGAAGGGCACCAAGGAGTGTTAATTATTGAAACCGGCTTCTTTTATGAGCACACAGTTCACGAGCCAGAAACACCTATACAAACAAGGCACACCCTCTCTGTTTCAGAATCTTTGTAATGTATCGTGTTGTTACACAAAAACCAACTCTTTTATTTCGAAACGATGGTCGAGACAGATGGGCTACTGTGACTTTGCCCCGTATGTAAATCAAGAATAAACGAGTTTCTTCTTCAAAGTTGCACAGCAAAAAGGGGCTACTTAACTTTTACATGCAGCTCATCACTGGACGAGTCATACATATGGCCAGCTCGACTCAGTTGCACGAGTTTGAGATACTCTTTTAGAGTCCGGAAGACAATGCCATATTGATCCTTCATTGCTCTAGGCCAATTCTCTTCGTCGCTATGTAGCATTCTATCGGGGCCAATCTTGTACAGTACGTCGGCTAGTTCTTCAGAGGCCGAGGGAATGACCGCAAGATCAGTTATTCCCCCAGTGCCAACACGCCCAACCGCAAAGCAGAAAATTCGTGCCACAAGCTCACACATCTTGGTCCCCAAGTCAATCCCTGAGCCAAGAAAGTTCATGGTAAGACCCCCCACCTTATTGGAAGTGATCACTCTTGGACTATGGGCAAGACTCTTAGTTTTGACAAAGGATTGAAACACTGGTGCGTCCTTGCACACCCCATAATCATCTCCGTTCTGCATATCATCCATCGCACAGCACGAAATGCCATTATTCCATGCGTGTGGAAGATTCTGAGTCTTGCGAAGAGCCTGCGCTATTTTTCTCAAGCGAGCCATCACAGTCAGATAAGTTTGGTACTTGACAATACGGTCCTGCCACACCTCCCTGGCTCGTGGGTCCTCCTCCTGCTCAGCGGACAGAGGATCAGGAAGCGTGTTCCACTCGGGCAGAAGAGTCTCCTCATAGGTGGGCTCTCCTTCCAATCGTATGGTCTCATACAACTCTCCAAGGTCCAGATCTTGAAGGGTTGTGCTTTCTGTTTCCAAAGGGATGTTACTCACCGGACACAATACCTCATTGCCCGGATAATTTGCCCAACGACTGCAGCGCCGATGACAGTCCTTAACAAAGCTATCTTCCCGTACTAAAGGCTGAAGGAGGGTAGTGCACACCCCCATGCACTTAGTCCTCTGCCACCGGGCACGATGAGCGAGGTAGATTTCATTCAATAACTCCTGCACGTAGGGATTAGTAAGCACAAATGAGGATTTCCATTTTCGCGAGGCTTCACGAGAGTTTGCCTTTGTGCTTAACTTATCAGTCTGGTCTCCTGCATCCACAAGGTCCCCCGGAGTATCCACCGCATGGCACCACAGAAGGGCAGTCAGTTGCCTCTCCAGGCACGCGGTTGATTGAGCTCCCCCAACGTGATTTACAGCTTCCCCACTGCTACTACTGAAAGTAGTCTCACAAAAGCCACTTCCCAGACTGCGCAGCCAAATCTGCGCCTCGGGCCCCGAAGAGAATATAATCTCATTGCTGGTATAGCGATCACACATTGTGTGCTTCACGGGAGCATTAAGGCGCGAGGAGCACCCTATAGCACAGAATTCCTTGTTTTCGGGGGTTTCAATTGCCAGAAACTGCATCTGGTTGAGCATTAACTGGTTGCAGGCAGTGGTGCACTCTGCCTCGGCATGGGACACCGCCTGGGCCCACTTGACCTTCTGGTCAAGAAACTGTGCCTCGCCTTTTATCTGGGAGAACATGGCATAGACAAGAAAGCCCAGCAACACTGTGAAGAGAACCCCTGTACTGTTCAGATACGGAATCGTTGAAGTATTCTTAACCGGAGCATGCAACCCTGTGTGGGGTCCCTGTGCTGGCACCATCCTTACTTTTCTCGGGTGGCTTCGTGTTGCGGGAAGTAGAAGATTCAAAAACCGAGAAATGTTAGTATGGTTGGGTATTGTAGCCCTGTGACAGTTTCCATCCACACGTCTCTTCCCAAGGGCTAATCAAGAAGGGTCCCGGGAAGAACTCTGGTGTCTCTGCGCAGACTTTGGTAGGTAGAGTCCATTATAGACCACAGTTGACAGTTGACAAAATTGGAGAGTTCCGAGAGGGAATAATTCTGGCACAGGGTGGGAGGTAGGGTTAGAGGTGGGGTGGGGTATAGCCCTGTGGTGTTGCTAAGGGAGGGGTAGGGTAGGAAGGGGAAATTCTGGAATAAGGAATTACTCCTCGGGAATTACTTGACATTCCTTTGTTTCCATACCTCTAAAGACACACAGGAGGAGGAACAAGGGACTCACTATAGTTCTATTTGGGATATTGTTAGATGCCATCAGTGCATGTGTGTATATGTATGTGTATGAGTAAAGCACCAGAAGGGGCAGGATCATGAGCAGCACCAACAAGGAGGGCAGGGTAGTGGTCACTGTGGGGGTACTGGCTGTGGCTGCACTGGGATTGGTAGTGCTACTGCTTGTGGGGTCTCAGATTAGCAGCGAGGCGAACTATCTGATTGCTGTGCAGCGGTGGAATCAGACACTGGAGGATACACAGTCGCTGTGTGAGAGCCAGTGCCAGACAATCCTCTCCTCTGCACACAACCGGGTGCTTGGGGGATCCACCCGGGACAATAATGTGAGGGAATTCTCGGGCTCCGACTCCCGGGCGAGTTGTGTGCGTAGCTGTAATAGCACTGCTAACTCAGTTCAGCGGTGGGATTTGTGCGGGGTGGCACAGTACTGGGACCATGCCCCACAGATGCAGCTGCTGGTGAATCACTTGGAAGAGTTGGTGTACGAGAACAGGACCGGAATTAAGGAACTCACTGAAGAGCTTGCAGAGAGGGTGCAGGAAATGCTTCGTATACACCAGGAAGGGCCTTATGCACCAAAAGAACTGGGCAGAGTTGTAGAGGATGAACCATTTGAAAAGGATCAAAAAAAGCAGGAGAATATTAAAATTGCTTTGGAAGATTTTAAGAAGTTAGTATCCCAACTGAAAGAGTTGGTGGCCACTGTTGAGAATAAGTCCAGAGAATTCACGCAGATACGTCAACTCTACGAATTGGCCTTTAAATATCACAAAGATCTGATGCACATCGAGGCGGAACTAGACAGCCCTGACTTGTCAATGGAAAAGCGGAAGGAAGACGAGAAGGATGTGAGGAGTTTGGAAAGTGTTATTGCTGAAGTGGAGAAGTCCCTGGTAAATATAACTAAACATGCAAGTGTGGAAGATAGCTTTAATAGATGGCAATGGGACACCAGAGGGGCCATAGAGACGCGAAATGTGATGGACGCGGTCCCTTTGGTCAGTGAAAGTAATAAGAATTGGAGGGATACGATAGAGGAAGTATTCAAAGAGACGCGCGATGACGGCCCTGGTCACACATTTCTCGATCATGTTTTGGAAGAAATAATGGAAATGAGCAGTAGCGAGCTTACTGCTCTGACAGGCTATACTGATGCTAGTCACTTTAAAGGTGACATATCATGGAGTGAGAGGACCAGCGAAGATGGCACGGGGTACTGTAACCTTAGATGCATCTATGGCGTTGTTCGGGTGAAAGACACAAGCAAAGGGGATACTTTTATGAAGAAAATAGTTGAAGAATTAGTAAAAGCACTAGAAGACTTCATAGATAAATATAAGGCTTTAAACAAGCTGGGCGGTGAGAAAGTACTGGACTTCTGGCCACAATTAGTTAATGAAGATAAGGCGCTAAAATATGGTATTTACAACGCTAATACTGAAATGGTTAGACGTCTTAAAGCGCCATCAGGTGTTAATATCCATGAAATAGATAAGGCTGTCATTCATAAGTTAGAGGCACTCAAAAATGTGGAAGAAGAAACCAAAGCTGGTCAGGACTCTTCCGATACCAGTATATCGTTCCTTCAAGATGTCTTAGATCAGGCGAGTAAGAGGCTAAATGAAATGCTCGGGATTGTTACCATTGCGGAATATTCGGGCATGCGAGACTCTTTCCTAAAAGATTTCAATGCTGAAATGGAGAAGGAACGAAGCCACAGTGATGTTTACCCTGATGATGTTAAGAATGCAGAGCATAATCTTCAGGTCGCATTTGACGAAATTGCTCGGGCCATGCCTTCTCTGCGTACGAGAAGCACCCAAGATTTAATCAATCCCTTTCCAGAAGGCAGTCTACCTATTGAAATCAAGAAGAGTGATATCAGTGATGCTGCTGCTGCTGCTGATAATGAATTGCTACTGAGGTTTAAAGAAGAGTATAAGAAAGCAGAAAAAGATCTCTCCCTTGTTAAAATTAATCATCAACGGGTACAGAACTATGTGTTGAAATGGAAGGCAATCCTCAGAAATCGCGATCTTCTTGAGGAATCTAAAGGACAGGTAACCAAAGAGTATGACAAGCTCAAAGACGAACTAGCAAAGGGGCAGAAGAAAGAGGAATTAATGCAGGACATCCGACGGTTTCATGTAGACATGTACAAAGGCGATAGAGAGCAGTTGGAAAATTGGAAGCAATTGGAAGTGTTCTACGAAGATATTGTGCTCAAGAGCTTGAATGATGCATATGCGAAAGTCGGTGAGGATATTAGTATCAAGAAGTTGAAAGTCAACGTAAAAACAACAGTGGATTCTTTAGATGACTTTGAAGAGAAGCTACGCGAATACCAGGGTAGCTTGGATACTAACAAAGCTGGGAAACACATCGCACAAGGAAATTTGGAAAACTTAATTAGGCAATTTGGTAGTACGTACAAGCTGATGGCAGAGCATGTAATTGACAGTTTAAGCAATGAAGAATATATTACATACTTAGGTAAAGAAGCTGTAACAATGGCTCACATTGGGATGGATCTCACTAAAACTGCTAGCGAAGCTTCTGATGAAGACACAAATCTCAAGAGCAGTTCATTGATCTTAGGCATTGCGGAAGATGGGTATAACCTAATCGAACAGAGCCAAACCATTGTTGTAAACCTTTACAATCTTGAAAAAGCTACCAAAATGACCATTGAAATCGCAAAGGATTACACGGAAAGTGTAAATGAATACAAAGCAAGGGCTCTCGAATATTATAATGAGATCAGAAAGAGTCCGAAGCTGATTGAACACTGTCCATATAGATCAGACTATGAGGTTTCAATTCAGGACGATCAATTCGATAGAGAGAAAGCAACCAAAATCATAGCTTCTCAACAACAAGAACTGTTTGCATCATTTGTTAAATTTCTGCAGTTGGTTAATTCAGTGGATGAAGTTTTCCACATGTTCCGGGTGGATAGCAATCCTTTTTTGTCTTGGAGTCATGCTATGAAAGAATCATCAACTGCCGCACAAAGCCCAAAGGCTTTAATAAGAAGGCTTGTAGAAGCCTTAGTGGACGAGAAAACATCGAAGATAGATGGGAGCCTTGCAATGATTGGTAAAAGGCTTTACGATGTTTTCAAATTTTGGCTAAATGACGAACCCCCCTATGCTTTAGATCAGCTCAAGAAGCGTATTCTAGTTTTGAAGGACATAGTATCCTTTATTCAATCCAGTAACGATGTCGTGGAGCTTGATAAACTAATACATCAATATGAACAAAGTATTTGGATTTCAGCAAATGGTGAAGGAATTGATTATAGCCCTAATGAGAAGGAAACTGAAAATCAGGTAGAGAAGACCAAGATGTTTAAAAGACATAAACGAGAATTACTTTTACTAAAGTGCATCAGGTGGAGGTTCACCAAAGAATTTGATGAAACTCAAGATATTTTAAAGGCAGTAATGCGTTTGTACACCACTTTGAAAAATACTCATGAGGAACTTTTGGGTTATACACCCTTTGCTTCGCCAATAACTAGCACTGCCCATAAAAGATTCATGAAAACGTTTCAAAAAAGAAGCACACTGGCAAACAAGATGTGCCCTCGTTACGCCACCAGAGAGGCGGTCAAAAGTGCAATTTACAAGTCGAGCATGTCTTTTGAGGATACTCCTTTGTGGTGGCGTCATTGCTATGAAGACATGCTTGGGGCATTGCTGTGGTGCTCTGCTCTTCAATTTGGTACTATAGCAAAAGTAACAGGGCTTCCCATTGAATTCACCTATTTGAGTACTAAAGTACCGTTTCCTCCACCGGTCACTGCCGGAAGCACTGATGCAGAATTGCGCAAAGCAAAAATCGATATATATGCTCGCTCTGTCCTCCCTCCAGCACCTGATACAGGACGTTATGTGTGGTACCGAAGCATTAATTTGCTTGTCGAATCTATAATGGTTTTTAGAAGGCAGCGTTATCACCGACAGCTTTGCGAAGGGGCATGTCTTTTGCTCATTAGTCGCGTTGTTAGAATGGACGCCGATAAAAAGTTTGGTTTCGGTGCATCTTGTCATTCCGCCTGTACACAGTGGTCCCAGTTCAGTGGAAGCGAGTTTCTTTGCGGGCCTCCTGAAAAAGTTCCAGAATACGACGAAAGACTACAGGATGATATAGTTAAAAAGCCTACCCAAATGGTAGACGTAATTAATAACATCGTTTTGCATGTGTTGGAAGGAAAACAGACATTTTACAAAGAAGACCAAAACAAATTGTATACCCTTTTTCTAGCTCAAAGTCTTGGGGTGCACACTGGAGGCCAAGGCGGTACTGAATTAGATAAATTTAAGAGCGAGCGGCAAGCATATTTTTCTCCAGAGATGTTTCGCGCAACGCTCTTCCGAGGGGAGGAGTGTTGTCGCTACACCGGGCTAAACTACGATCACACTTGCTTCGCCACTAACTTTGAAGACCGAACATCGTGGTTTCCCCCTCCTTACCCAAGCATTATTCAACAGCAGATTGCGCTAGCAGACCCAGAGAAAGCTATACAAGCACTTGGATTTAAACCTACTATGCATTTTGCGCCGCCGCGAAAAATGCCTCCACCAGGAGGTCCTCAAAGGGACCTACAGATGTGTAAATTTGCACGATATAGCCTTTGTTTTGCACTAAGAAGTATTGGATATTATTCGCTACCCTTTGGGGTGGAGTACATAAACGATACTTCCCAAATCCAACCTGCCCATATGGCAGAGCTGATTGTCCGTTCCGAAAAGAATGGGTACGAGGTTCAGTACAACTACGAGTTGTTCAAGAGATATGAAGCATTGGAGAAATATGTCATGCGTGGAATGTACGAGGATCTTCAGATTTTGTTGAACAGTTTTAAAGACATTGCGTCAGCTGTAGTCGACCTGAGCAAAGATAGTAACTATTTAACGTACAAGTTTTAGGAGAAGCTCCCTTCACTTCCCATTTTGAATTTGGTATTATACAAGTGTTTTGTTTATTTTAATTGGTTAGTGCTTTTTCCGCATTAGTAACAATAAAGAGAATAGGAAACGTTACACGACCTCTTCAAACATGCTGACCTTCGGGTCCCATAGCGTTGTATGCGTTCTTGTGCAGCTGTTTTAAGGGGAGGGGGATTTCCCAGTTGTTTGATAGTTGTTCAGAAGATTGAGCTCCAGTGAATGACTGAGGAGGAGGTGCAAAAGTGAAAGTGTTTGGAGTTGTATTGATTGACGAGGAACCGGGTGGCGCCAAAGGCATTGGTCCTACGAGTTGGATCTCAGGCACTTGACGATTGACAGAGGTGGTGTGAGTGTACTTGACGGTTTCCTGCACGGGGTCCACTCGAGGCGGGTTGGGCCGCGGAGTTTTGAGCTTGGTACGGAAGTGAGACATGCGGAAGAATCTGTTCCCGCTCAGATTGTTGGTTTGTTCGGCGAGATGAAGCAATAGTAGAAGCTGATTGGTATTCTCCCTTCCACTGATGGGCCCCGGCTGAGGAAGAGGTTTCCAGGAACCGTCGGGATTGTGGGTGCTCTGCCAATATCGATGAACGGGCATTTGGAACGAATCAATCATAAGTCGTGCACTTATAGTGTTAGCCATTGTATGAGTATCCTGAAAGACGGCCGTAGCTTGGTACACTTCATGCACAGGACACATGTTTTGATTGCCTTTTGCCAGACGGGACAGTTGCTGCATGGTGGAGAAAGAAGTTGCCATAGGCGAATCAAGGTCTTTGCTATATGGGGTTCCCAGAAGCAACTGTGGGTAATCCAAGCTAGTGGCGCTTCTCATGCGAGAAACTGTTGTCCGGTACGGGCGATACAGAAGCGATCTGAATCCCCCAATGCCCCTGTAGGTGGCAATTGAAAAGCATAGAAAAGCATTGTTAATTGGAGCACCACCAGAATGGGCGGGGTCAGAAGTAGATGTGGTATAGAATTTCTCGGGGCAATATTCTGATAGCATTGCGCCACTTGAGCTCAAAAGGGCGGCATGCAAACCAAAGTTAAAAAACAAGTATGTTTGCACACGACTGGTGATATCTTCATATGCTTGTTGCATCATCGGATTGATTGCTACCGACTGGTAGATAGCAGACGAAGCCGCCTGAGCTTCCATAAAGGCATCCATTACCGCTCGTTCACCAAAGCGGATACTTCCTTGCTTGTAGAACTCCAGACCAATGACGTCGGGTATCTGCACAAGGGCTGGTAAATCCAAGTCCCCTCCCAGAAGGTAGTTTAAATCTGCATTTAGTGGGTAGCGAGGGCCAGCCTTTTTGTTTACAATCGATGCTGTGCGCAGCCGCTGATGAAGAGTTACTGAAACTCGGCGACCGCATGGGACAAAATTCAAACGCTGACCAGGACCGGATTGATAAGGGACGGACATAGCAAACTGAAAAACAGGCTCCGGCCAATTCAATACAACGGTTGCGCGAACAAGTGGCAGGTATCCAAGATTCCCTCCAGCGGCCATCTTGTCTGTATATCCAGTCGGAGAAGGGGCTCCTGGGCCCGCCGGTCTTGTAAAAACAGACTCCAGCGTTCCCAAACGCAGAATAGGCATAAGAGCATTGCCGTATTTTTTCATCCATGCTTCGAAAATGTCTCCACGGGCAAGTCTTCGTAGCTCCTTTTCAATGTTGAGGCGTTGATGATGCGTCCCTTGGCCCGTCGCGGCTTTATAACGAGTCTGAAAATCGGCCCCATTCGTAGAGAAGAGAGCTAGTTTTAGCTGTGTATGCACTGCACTTTCAAAGGAATACCACATGGAATCAATAGTAGCTTTGGGAATTCCATTGACAATTCCCATTCCTTCTAGATGAACATACATGTCCGCACGAAGTTCACTCAGGGCATCGGTCATTATTGTTGCCACTTTGTGAATAGGTATTCCTCCTTCTGTTTGAATGCTATCAAAGCATCGCGAAGATACGACCTGAAGGTCGTCTAACCTTTTATCAACGTCCGCACGGCCTACTCTAAGGGAAAGTTCCGCAGATCTCATCGATTCTTGGAAGTATTCATTTCCTTCTATAAGAGATGCCCATTCTACTTCACTATCTCCATATACCACTCGAAGACGGCCTGCCAGCTCGGCAGCAGAGGTGCATTTCTGTACAAATGTAAGAAGCATCTCGTACTGTGTCTTATCTGTTCCATCTCGACATCGTGCCTTGTACGATGACAGCATCAGCTGCTGGCTGGTCAGTTGATTCTCTTCGGGAGTTCGCCTTACGTCAGTGAGGTACGCTCTAAGGGAACCCAGAGTCAACAGTCGTTTCTCTAAGTCTACAACAGCATCATTTAAAGAAAGCTGAAGAAATGGAAGTTTTTCAAGCTCTCTCCCATACTCAGTGTAGAAAAGGAACCGTCGCAACAGGACGTTTCGTACAGCTGCACCCTGGAAATCAACTGGGTTATTCCGCCACCGGTCTTCTAAGAGTACGCGGACCATATGTGGGGTAATGAGATGTTCGCTCAGCATTACAGTGTCTTTGTAAACATATTTTTCGGGCGTAAAGGTAGCTTGAACCGCTTCGTAAATTTCCTGCGGTGATTCCAGAACCTGATTGAGAACAGCTCGCAAGCCTAAAACTGGGGCTACTACTTCACCGCTCCTGTCTATCTCTACCTGAAACAGCGCTGTAGTCTGCGGTGTGTAGAATTCCCCGACACCATTACGCACAAGGTCAGTTGTTCCATATAAAATGCGGCCTCCATCGGGCTGGGAGCGGGCCAGATGGGCTAGCAAGGAGTCCATTGACTTAAGATCCCCCTCAGGATGCCACAAGCCTAAATAATCTGCATTGCGACCCTGTCGGCCATTTTGGCGGCTTCCTCTATCAAAAAGTATCACACTATGGACAATATCGCGAGCATTGTTACGCACCCAAGCGTGGTCTGGAGGAATTGCCTGGAACATCAATCGACTATACAGTGTTCGGATAGAAACCAAAGCTACAGCAGCTATTGTACTAAGAGCAATAGGCAGGCGCCAGTCCGTGATACGGATTCCTGACATGACGGAAGAGTGGTCATTGTTCGTATTTAGTCGCTGAAATGGGTCTGGTTGTGCATTCTGTGCAGTTGGGTTAGTCGCTCGCTGGTTTTCAAGAGAATCAACCGCATAGGAAGACACTTCTACAGCAAATTCAGCAGCCCCTAAAGAGCAAGCGGGAGGAGAATTTGGATCTGTGCCAGAGAAAGGATCACCATCGCCATTGGGGTCTTGAGGGTGAAGATATCTATCGGGGCTTTCGGTAGGGCGGGGATCATCTTCACCGTCATTGAGATACAGTGTGCACTTATCTTGCACGTCGCGTACCCAAAACTCAACAGACCTCTTCATTGTGTTTTCCCGAAAGCCAAACAAAGAGCCCACATATAGGAGATACTTTTCAATGGGGGCTCCTTGCTCGAGTCCATATCTCAAATTCTGGACGTCCCCTTGGAAAATTTGTTGCATCTCATTCGCAATTGCTTCCGCAATTCCTCCTGTGACCCAGTCCAGAGTCTTTTTTATCGAATCAGAGTGGAGTCGGGCTGAGCTCCCTGCACTTGTGCCATTTAAGAAGACGTGCCGAACAAATACATCCAGCAGTTTGGCTTGACGACTATCTAAGGTCGTCCTTTGGAATCGCTTGGCCCCCTCCAGCCTCTTCGATTCAGCACGGAGCATAAACGACTGCAATTCCTTGACGGAATATTGGTCCCATGAGACTAACCCAGTTTCCGGGTTCAAAGGAGGAATGGGAAGCTTATTGGAAGCTGACTTATCGAGCTGCCATTGTCGGCGCTCCATGAACATTTGTTCAGCTGTATGGACATACGGCACAGCTGCTAGAGACAAGTCCGTAAGCTCCTTTACAATTCTTGTATTGGTGATGGGGCTTTTTAAATTTGCTCCTACCAGGTAGTCATGGTACAAATCTTGCATTTCCCGCGAACTGATAAGCAGGTGGAGTAAATGGGCATTCATTTCATTTTCCGCAAATGCACCAACAGATGGGAAAGCTCGCTCGGTAATTGAATTCGCTATTTGACTAAAGTACAGTTTGCCAGTAACATGGGCGGCCTGATTATTGATGAGGGAATCGAGTCGTTCTCGAACCTTTGCAAGTTTGTTGTTAAGGTTGGCTATGTCAATGGAGGAGCCCATATAGCGATAACCTCGAGTACCGTTTACGA
The DNA here is from genome assembly GCA_002811675.1 of Ichthyosporea sp. XGB-2017a. Taxonomy (NCBI): domain Eukaryota; class Ichthyosporea; order Dermocystida; genus Chromosphaera; species Chromosphaera perkinsii. The sequence goes on along the minus strand of PDIM01000031.1, from coordinate 118,322 downwards.
GATGAGAGTTAATCTGTGGTGGGGGTGTTAATGGGGGAGCACGTTCAGCATCGAGGAAGATGCCATTGAGGTATGCATAGTCTGGATTTGTCGCTGCACTTTGCGAAGTGTCCTCAGCCATTCGACGACGAGTTAGTAACTGCCTGATACGCTCCTTAGGCGTCAGGGACTCCTTGCCAGTTTCGTCAATGTCAGAATCGTCTGACCAACAAGAATTCTGTATTAGTTCTTCCAGCTGATCATTCTTTTGTGCCTCAAAATATTCCTGCTCATTTTCGTCCAAAGCGTTTTGATACAGGGTGGAATCAACAAAAAAGATAAGTCGACAGCCCAACTTTACGTAATTCCAATCGTCTCTGTACATCACATTTCTCTTTGCTGAAATGGAATTAATCTCATCGGCCACCGTTCGCGCAATCAATGCGAATGTCATGTTGTGGAAAAACTGTTTCCAATCTCGTATGACCATCACTCGTAAGCCTTGGTCATCCCCCAGATATCGCCGTCTCGCCTGTGCCTCACTCATGTTCCGGAACAGGCCATATTCCCAGAATGGTCGAAAGCGCTCATCAGCATAGTACGTATACATCGCCATATTACTCAACTCACGTTGAATAATAGATTGTGCAGTGTGCGTCTCGTCGTAAGAGCACACTTGGTTCACCACTGCTTCGCTCAGAAATGCAGCTGATTCATCAGATGTGTTCCACTTGTGATAGTCCATCAGTGCAGGAAGAGCAGTTACAAGCATTTTTCCCAAAGAAGATGCTTGATATAGATTAAAATAGAGCATAAAGTTTGCTCGGCGTGTCTGGTACCCATTAGCGGCTCCACCCGCGCGAAGATAATACGCAGTTGCAGAAGAGCTTGACGCATGGGCAAAGGAGCCATCGTAGTAATCACGGTCTTCCAACGGTCCCATTGCTGCATCATCTACATCTTGCACGTCAGTAGCTGTGTGGCCAGAGCCGACCCATTCGATCAATGCTCGTGGAGCGTCTGCAGACAAATCTATAGCACGAAGTGCAGGGGTAGACTGCGCATAGGCGGGGCTGTGACAGCTGCGGAGCACCCACTCGGAAGCCACATACACTTGGTCGTACTGTGGTGGGTCTTGGTTAATTTGACCATTCCACTTTCTTAATATGAACCGATATCCATCACCACGACCAGTGGTCCACCCAAGTGGAGTCCTGCCCGACTTATGCAAAGCTTCGTATATCACATCATATTCATTAAAGTTTTCATCTTGAAGTGTCACAACATCACCATCCACAATGGCAAATTGCCCCCAACCTTGCTCATGCCCAGTTGCATAGCCGGCTCTCGAATAAATCTTTCGAATGACGCGCAATCGCGGTGTAAAGCACGAGCCTTTGTACGATCCACTGGCAACGTTCAATGGGTTAACTTTCAAACGAAAGACGCTGAATAGTGCCAACTGGAAGTGAATATCCAACATTTCCATTCCCCGAGCATATACAGCATCTTTGTAAAGGCGATACACAGACTGCAGCGGATTGTTCAGTTGGAAGGCGTGTTTTTTGAAAGGCATCATCAAAGGAGGCCTTGCACACATGGGCCCAACAGCGCCCTCATACACCTCATATTGGGCGGAAGCTTTCCCTGCAGCTGCGGTGACTGGGTCGACCTTTGGGGCACTGCCACACTTCACATAGGCCGTTCCAGCCCCATACTGATTCAAAGGATGGTCGACCAGATTAACACACGGCGTCTGCATGTATGCATCATTATCAGTCAGTGTGGGAGAGTGTGGTTCACGTGAATCCGCATTGTACGGTTGTGAGGTCGATTTCGTAAAATACAGACCAGCAAATTCTTCATCTAAAGTGATGGGAGGATTGTCCAGAATCTGCTGATAGGCATATCTACATCTACAGGACCCAAAATGGGAAGCAATATCAACCCCATTAGGGCAGTAATAAAACCTCATGGCAGTGGGGCCAGGCATCAGGAGGCTATTCGGTCCCCCAGACACCATTGTAGAATTTAGAAACTCATTCGCGGTGGCGAAATCCGAGTCCAGCACTGGTACTGGATCAATCCAATTTCTCCCAGATGACAAGAATGGTGCAGCTGCCGGAGGCAAATATTCCCTCAACTGGTCCATAAATGAGGCGTATTTCAATTGAGAGGGCACTCTCGTATTGGTATTTGTCACTGCTGTATCGCTGTTCTGATTCGTATCTACAGCGCGGTCATCCACCAGCATCCTCTTGCTCTCCACCACCTCCCTCGCATAGTCATTCACCGCATATTGATAATCCAATGGCGTGAACTGCCTCACAGACGGAAGCGACGTAATCTCCTTCGCTGCGGCCGAATGGATGTGCTCACTCTGCATCTCCGCCCTCTCGTCCATCTGTGGCTGCCTCCCGTCCCCTGCACCGGTGGGAGGGTGTCTCCAGAAACAATATATATCCCCACTATCAACGTCCTTAAACGTCATGTACGGCTCCCGACACGCACAGAACCGCAGCATCACAAACGGCTGCACGTATTCCATCCCCATCCGTCTGAACTCGTCCTTCTGCGGCCCTTTCACCGTCATGGTCACCAGCCGCACATTATTCGTCGACGCTGGCGGACACACACACCCAACCGCCCGCTGCGTCCGATCACAATGCTCGCTTTTGAAATCAGGCAGCGGGTAGAAGTGCTCTGTATCGCTATATAGGTCACTTTTCGCTAAAGGGTTCAACTGGGTCGCCTGTCTGAGATACAGCACCACCGCCACAAGGAATATCATAAACACAAGCAGTCCCTGGCACGTGTTTGTATGGGTGCTGATAACTCTTCGCTCCCTCACTCCCGGCTCCACACCAGACAGCGAGGAGCTGGAAAAGGTCACCGGGAGTCCACTGCTCCATTCGTCCTTGCTCAATGTCCCTCCCATTGCCTTCCCCGCTCGCTGATGCTACTTGAAAGAAGGAAAACGAGGAGTACAACGTTTATGCAGGTCCTGATGCAGCTTTCTTTTCTTCTCTATTTTCTTTTTTTTTTTTTTTTTTTTTTTTTTTTTTTAAAAAAA
>PDIM01000031.1:102957-113818 GCA_002811675.1 Ichthyosporea sp. XGB-2017a | reverse complement strand
CTAATATAGCTTTTACTGAATCTTCACAAACAAAATAACAAAAAACAAAGCAATAGTTTAAAAAGAAATGCAAGTGATTAAAGGAAGTAGAGGGGGAGACCAGAAGAGATCTACTCTCCTCCTCCCAGTCCCTATCCTCCTTCCCCTCCTTGTCCTCTTTCTCCTCGTTATTCACTTCCCGGTCACAGAATCCACACCCTCCTCCCAGCGGAGCAGCAGTCACAGACAGCGGCAACTCATGACCGTGCAGGAGTGGATAGGGAATATCCTCGAGAGACAGATCGAACTGGACAAAGGCTCGGAGAAGGAGACTGCCAGGAGGAGGCGGGAGGCGGTGTTGATGCGAAGAGATGGAGCAGAGAGTGAAAGGGAAGAGGAGGAGAAAGAGGAGGATAGTCGCATTACAGCAGAGCAGGCGAGAGTGGAGATTAATAAGAATGTCTATAATTCAGGTGTGAGACTTTTTTCTGTGCGGACTGACTTTGGATATGATTTCTTAAAGTATTTTGAGAGTGACCCATATGGGTTTATTAATGAACCAGCCCTGGCACGGAGACACGCTGAAATGGATATAGAGCAAGAGAAACAAAACGTAGAACAAGTAGAAATAAGAAAACAAGAAGAAGGAAAAGTGGAAGACTTGGAAAGAGAGTCTCATGAGGAAGACAATCAGAATAACAAGAGTGGGAGTTTGCTAGATAGTCTTTTTGAGACAATGGCACGTTATGTGACGAAAACATTTGACCGTGGTTCCTCCTCCTCTGCTATATATGAAGAGTCGGTGGCTAGAAAAGACAGGAAAACGCCCCGTGGAGGAGACGGTGATGTTGGTGATGAGATGGCGATGATGAGGGAGACGGAACTTGATAACGATTCGGCATCTGTGACTCCTCCGGCTAATGATGATGTGGCCAAGAACGCGTCTGCGCGTCGCAGTGGGCAGGTTGCCGAGGCAGACGAAGATGAAGAAGATGTAGAGCTCTCTACGGCGGAAGAGGAGGCCCTTGAGGAATGGCAGAGGCAACAGGAGGCCCTAACACGCGATCGGCGTTACTTTGTGGAAAAGATATTTGATCCCCGTGGCCCCTCACTGGATTGGGGCGGGCTCGATCCTGAATCTGTGAATGATATGCAAAACGATGTAAGAGAAGACTACAGACGCAGACGTGATGAACAAATGGAAGATGAATTGCAAAAGCTGAGAGAATATCTTGAAATGACTCGACAGAGGAGCGAACTAGAAGAGATGGAACAGGTAAAAGAACGCACAAGGCGTCGCAGCAAAAGATTATCAAAAACTAGTGATGATGTTGACAGCGTCAGATCATCGGTTTTGGAAAGAAGCAAAAATGTTATAGAAAACCTGGCTAATGTTGTTAGTGGACTTTTCCCGGGCACAAACGACAACCGGAAAAGGGATGCTGACAAGGGTGGAGAGTCATCAGAACTTGGGGGTCGTATAAGGCGCGAAGGCGAAGGTACCACCCAGGGGGCATCTTCTGGCACAGCGTCTACCACTACTAGTGGGACAGTAACGGCAGGCTCAAGCACCCCGTCATCGTCTGAAACAAGGCCCTCTTTTATCCTCAACAAGGCGGACGAGGAAGACGAGTTTTATTGGGGATTTGATGAGAAAGGGAACCGCATTAAGCTCAGTATTGCGGATCTTCCTGTCATGAGAATGCCTACCATGAAGCCTGGCGGAGTTTATATAGATACTAATACTTACTACTTTGATCGTATATCTGGCCTGCGAGGCACTCGAAGCCCATTTCGTGATGAAGAGAAGGCCATTCCGTGGCCACTGTATACGGTGCGTGTGATGTTGATGGATGTGAGTGATTCACCGACCCTGGCCATGACTAAAATGGAGCTTCGCGATTTCTGGGATGAGTTTAAAAACTCTGACACCGGCTTTTCAAGATTCATGAAGCCCGGTTACCTGATTACTGGCTCATATGCTGATCCCACCCTCGTCATTAGCAACATTGGTGCGGCTGCGAACGACCCTGAGCTGGAACAAAACCGTTACTGGGCTAAGGGAACAAACACTTTTACTCCTTCACCTGGTTCGGTTGCAAAGGAAGATGAATACGAGGAACAATTGGCAGAAAGTAGTGGTAGTGCGTCGCCCGCGTCGGTGGAAGATCGATTTAAGATGGCGCATCCCGGAGGGCAGCCGGGACGCAGCAGTGTAGGAATGAAACCAAACAGTGAGAATGAAGGTGATTCGGAAGATGAAGAAATATACGACACGATTGCAGGGATGCCTTATGCTAATGCCAATGGCCCAGGCTTTGGTCGTGAACACTCCAAATGGTCCGACTTGGAACGACTGACAGGGGAGACGTACTATCCATACACAACTGACGTTTACAGAAATATCTTCCTGGGAGTGTTAGTTGGAACAGAGGAAGGAATGTGCTGGTCCTTTCCTGTCTCTCGCCGTCTTTTGGATTCCAAGCAAACTGAGAAAAACTTTTTTATCTACCGCGAGCTTATTGATATGAGCGAAGATCTTGGAGAGGACGAACGAGCGGCCAAGCATTGGTTCTCTCTTGTTGTGGATCGGCGTCCAGCCTTGGATACAGGGAAACCTCGCATGTTTGTCACGCGACGATTTGTGGATGGGAATACCTGTGACGGTGACGAGTACCCGGTGATGTTGGAAATCCGGTCTTTGGGAGCGCTCAATTATATAAGCGTTCTCGAGGGCCGCGATCGGGGAGGCAACAACTACTACTCACACTACATTGTGTATGCGGAGGCAGAGTTTGGCACCATGCCCGACATTGCTCCGCAGCAATACGTGGTCGGAGACAAGGTTGTTACCAAAATTGTCACTACAGAGACAGTTGAAACCACTACAGAAACTGCAGTGGACGTGGACGTCTGAAATTAAGTCATAATCCAAACACCTAAATGCACACAAATCTTTTATTTTTGAAATGCAAAATAGGCAAACATTAATAAACTAACGGCCTGATTCGACCAAAGCCCTTAAGATACGACAACTCAAGAGGAAATTTAAGTTCAAGTCCAGCTACAGGAGAAGGTTACAGTGCTAATTTATTTTCTTATTATAAGGAGAATTGGTAAGGTACCCAGATGGACTAATCGCAGACAGAGCTTCGGACCGAGTGTGGAAAGAACTCAAGGAAGGGAGGATGAAATCTCCCTTTGTCTAAACTTCTAAGCTCTCCCATTGTTTTCCCTTCAAAGCGTTGCTGCCTTTTATTTTCAATGAGCGCTTGCTGCAGCCCCCTTAGCCTTATCAGCAAGGTATGAAGGAGGAACTTCCCAGGCGCAGCAACAAAGGCCACTCCCCATGTCGTTACAGTACCATTCTTGAGCTGGTTGTTTTCTTGGACATGCCCCGTTAACATATCTGTAGCATACTCCATCGTGTGGGGAGGCACATCGTTCCATTGGAATGCAATCCACAGCGTCCACTGTGGGAGGCAATGCCACCAAAGCCACAGCAGCAATAGCCAACAATAAAATAACAGCAGTCTTATTCATCTTTGTCTTTTCCTTTTTCTGAAATCACCAAAACACTAGTTCTTAAGATTAAGATTTTAAATATCCTCTTACAAATGTCTGTTTGGTTGTTATGTTTTGTTTAAAGTCCCATCACTTCCCTGACTCCCACTTTTATACGAAAAAGTCTCCTCCTGCAAAGCACCTCCTCCCCCAATTTCATTGTTCACTTCATAAGTGTGGGGGTAAATTAAGACTACGATGCAGCTATATCGGATTCCCCACCTCCTCCAAATAAAAGATGCTCGGTGGAGGGTCGTTACTGTAACGCAACGTTTCACCATCAATTAAAGCACAATGGAACAAGATTTGCCAATCAGGATCAATTTCACAAATTAAGCAATCGAGGTATAGCCTAAACCTCAATGCAAAGTTTAATTGAAGGCTATAGCTGTACATTAGTTCCGAAAGATGAACAGCAAGCAATTACACAAGACCCCACCAAAGATGGAACGAATCTAAACTGATACGCTTTTAAAGCTCGCAAAGACACACCGAACAAACAAGATACACCACTGTTAAATTAATGGTTGGAGTTTTAGACTGTGGAAGATACACCACTGTAATTCACAGTTACATGGACATGTAGCTTACTTCTGTTCAACAAATCAATTGCTGTGGTTTCTCTTTTTAATTTGTTAAGCGGGAATATCCCCTCTCTTCTTACTGCTCCCAGCTGCAGGTACTTCCTTTCACTGTAAGCCAGAATACAACTTAATTTAAAAGCAGCTGGTTTCTGTTTAATACCATCGCATTGGGGCAGGGATACCACACTACGCCTAAAACTATGTCTCGGAGAGGTGAAGGGATGACGGTGCTGTATGCCATTCAGGTCAGAGGTCTTTGTTTTTGCAGTTGAGTTGAAGGCCTCGACAGGCCTCTAATGACACTGCAATGGATCGCCTCAATTCTTTAGATATGATATTGTGTTAAAAGGCTGTTGCTGAGCCACTTGTAAGATTTTTCAAGCACTGATGTACGAATAGTTGTTTTGTTATGAAGGTTCCATCTCTATAACGCTGTCACATACGTATTCGAAACATGACACAGACAATAAATCTCCCAACGCTGCGGGATTAGAATTCAAGTAATCACCACAGACTTTGATATGTTTGATCACTTGTGAAAGATTTGACAATTTGTTTTGAGAGCAGTTTAGTTCTTGCAACGCTTTGCATCGTCCAAATTCTCTTGGGAGCTTAGTTAGAAGGTTATTCTCACACCACAGCCTTTGCAAAGCCGCAAATTCGCCCAGTTCTCTGGGGAGCTTTGCCAACTGGTTATTATTACACACTATGTAGTATATCTAAGGGCTCTTGGCACCCCAATCCCAAAACAAACGTCTGAGTGAAGTTCCTCTTATTCTCTTTGAACTTGTCTTACGTCTCTTGACTAATATTGTTAATAATAACCAAGAATCCACTGCTATCCATACCACACAACGTTGTTTTTGGTTGCACTATCATTTCCTCAAGTTCATCCCAATGCGTAAACGATGGCCTCTTTTTTTCAAACTCCTGATACCACTTACTAAGCTCTGTAGCCCTACTAGAGACACTTCACTCATCCCTCGCTTAGCCATCATCGCCAGAACCTTCCTCGCCTTCTCTTTATATCGGGCACACTCATACATTTTCTCAACAGCAGCAGCACGATCCACTCCCCCTCCATTCAATCCATGCCATGGTACAAGTCCATAGCCTGTGCCCTCTTGGAAGTCTGACGCTGCAGGCCCTTCCTTTGGTGGTGGGGCGTCCTTGCAACACCTTAAGACTGTCCCAATTCGACTTTTGGGAGAGATGCCGCTCGTCAGCCTTCTTCATTCAATATTTCTTGCTTGGAATTATGAATGCTCCTCTTATGTTCAACCTTTGATTTTCCTCGCAGTCACATTTTTGCTATACCATCATAGTTTACTTAACTCAAAACCAGAAGAAATCACCTAAATCACGAACAGACAGGGCTGTTAATTTCTTCTGTCCGTCCCACACAAGCTTTGATAATTCCAGAAAGAGAGAGAGAGAGAGAGAGAGTGTGTGTGTGTGGTTCAGTTCACTCCCTTCTTGCAAAGGGGCTCCGACAAGCGAGACAATGCTTCAGCTGGAATTCTCACCGCACTTGACGCTCCGCACCACTTGGCAGTTTCGTCCACATGTACAAACCAAACCTCCTTTTTGCCTCCTTTGCACTTTTTTCTTTTGTTCTTTTCTTAAGTTTATTTATGTGACATGTAACAGTGTTTACTATACCAGATAGATATATTAGAGAGAGCTTAAGTTACTATAAAAAGGAATTGCGAAAGCAAGAAAAGATGGGGCTTCTACATTCTACATTGCCTGAACTCCCACTAGAGTCTGATGCCAGTATACACCATCCTTCTCCCAGGTTCCAATGCTTTGCTGCTTTTTACTTTCAATGAGCGCTTGCTGCAGCCCCCTTAGCCGTATCAGCAAGGTACGAAGGAAAAACAACCCAGGCGCAGCAACAAAGTTCACTCCCCATGTCGTTACAGTGCCACTGTTGAGCTGGTTGTTTTCTTGGACACGCCCCGTTCTCATATCTGTAGCATACTCCATTGTGTGGGGAGGCACATCTTACCCCTGGAATGCAATCCACAGCGTCCACTGTGGGAGGCAATGCCACCAAAGCCACAGCAGCAATAGCCAACAATAAAATAACAGCAGTCTTATTCATCTTTGTCTTTTCCTTTTTCTGAAATCACCAAAACACTTGCTTTTGAAACAGAATCAACCAGTCCCAGTCAAATCTTCTTCCCCTCCTTCTTTTTGTTTTAATTTGATAGTTTCTACTGAACTTGTTCTAGACTCTTGTTTAATATATACAAGATAAGTAGCACATGTACTGCAGGTTTTTGCGTGGTAATGTGCTATCCACTTACTCATCCAAAAGTGTAATTCTGATGAGAGATAGGACATTGGTTTATAGTGGACCCATCTTTCCATCTTTAAAACCATTTTAAAATTGAAAATAAGCGTCAAGCTAATTTAAGCCCATGCAAGGCCAAGCCTCCCTTTTCGTTTAATTATCATATGTTTTTCTTTCTTCTTACTCCTTTTTGGTTTTGAATCTTTGCAACTTGGAGACGCCCATAGCTGCTGTATGCTTGTCTCTCTGATCGCTTCCTGGAATCCTCTCTAGTCACTATAAGGGCTCGGGTATTAATAGGGGTATATATATCCTGCCCTATCTGCACCCTAAGATAATAAACGGTGGTTCATGTCTTGCTTATTTACGTTGTGCGTCATCACAACTCAAAAGCTCAAAAGAAAGATTTGAAGAAGACTCTCGTCCTGTGGGCCAATGAGAGGGGAGGGGTTAAGCCTAATTGCTCAATTCTTCGTCCAAAATAGGAAGAGACTAGCGGGGGTATTATCAACACAGCCATTCACTGACTAGCTCTGAGAGACCCTTGACTCTTTTGTGAGTGAAGTAATTATACTAATTCTGCTTAGTACTACAGAACAATCAGCTGTACTGATTCTGTGGTTTTCCTTCACTGGTTACAATGAAAGGCTGTGAACCAATTACATGCATGCAATGTCTCCTGAATCTTTACTTTTTCTACTTGGTTATTGTTCAAGTTTGTAAGCTTATTGATGAGCAATGTTATAATGCATGAGTAATGGCTGCAGTTCTGTGGTATATATACTTAATTACTGCAACATTTCTTTGGTTCTAATACAGTTTTGATATAGTTCTGAGCTAAGGAAAATGGCCATTCTGACTATGATATTACCACTGCACAAAGCTAATTGGTGTACATTCCCTCAGAAGCAAAATGCGCCAGTTCACATGGCCTGCACAAAGACACAAAACAGGTTTTGCACTACTTGATAAATGTTTCCTAAAGGAGTGCACAGAAACAGAAGAACTGCCAATATCCATTTGAATAAGTTCGCCACCTCAAAGGACGGGCATTTGGATGAAGGGGAGTCGAAGAGGCTTGCTTTGTGTCGAAGTAGCTCACAGTCTGGAAGTTCAATACCCCCTGTTGTATTTCAAGTTTCAACAGATATGGGATACCGACAAGAAGGAAGAAAAAAGGAGTTAGAAGCGTCTCAACCAGGGGCAAGAAAAACAAAATCTTGTCTCTTGTCTTCGCTTCTCGGGATTCTTCTTGGCTTTGCTTTCACGAGCGACTCCTGGCTTTCTCTGCTGTCTTTTGGGTGGTGTTGGCAAAGGCTGGGGGTTACCTTGGGGGATTCTTCGTTAGCTACGTGTTCCTTGTTAGTTACCCAGCAACACGTGCTTGGATTCTATGAGACATGGGCCTTGGTTGCAAAGCAAACCATATGCTCTTTATTGCAACACAAATTTGTCCCCTGAGGAAGGACTTATCGACCACTCGTGTGAGTGTCCAACCCAATCGAAGTTCTTTCTAGTTGACAATAGGAAACTTGTGCTAGAGTACTTGCTGGTTTCGGAGTTTTGAATTAGGTCATGGAAGAAAATTCGAAGAAAGGAGATAGCGAGGATTTGGAAATGAGCAAATTCCTTTATTCCTTGAAGTACTTTGTGTTTCAGTAGGTTTGGATACGAGATATATAAAAAGGTAGCTTGAGCAGTAAGTGCGTCCAAGAGTGGGAGTTTTTATCTACAATGAGGGAGAGCCTGTCGTTCCCCGGAGAAAGGCGAAATGGTTCAAAGAAGAAGCAATGCCTGCAGTTTTCCTTTTATCGCCTACCTCCCCACACTTCCTTCATTTTTAGTTCTCAGAGCTGCTCTAGGCTTTCACAGCAGCCCCCTTAGCCTTATCAGCAAGGTATGAAGGAGTAACAATCCAGGCGCAGCAACAAAGTTCACTCCCCATGTCGTTACAGTACCACTGTTGAGCTGGTTGTTTTTTTGGACATGCCCCGTTCTCATAACTATAGCATACTCCATTGTGTGGGGAGGCACATCCTTCCATTGGAATGCAATCCACAGCGTCCACTGTGGGAGGCAATGCCACCAAAGCCACAGCAGCAATAGCCAACAATAAAATAACAGCAGTCTTATTCATCTTTGTCTTTTCCTTTTTCTGAAATCACCAAAACACTAGTTCTTAAGATTAAGATTTCAAGTCTCGTCTTTTATCTCTCTTTGCCTTTTGTCTTTCGTTTGTTTGTTTTTGCGAATGCACTATGCCTTGCGGGACCCCCCCTTTTTATACCTAACGGAAATTACGCATTGCGTAACACTTCAAAGCAATCAAAAATAGCTCGAAAACCACTAATCAAAGTTACACCATTTTGTTCATCAAGAACACTTAATTGCGCAGCTTTGCAAGTACAATCAATTTGAAATTAGCGCGTCTATAACTTATACATGAAATCTTGAACCCTCCAACAAAAGAGCCAACCACCAGTCACCACCCAAACTAGGTTTTCTTTTGTTTTCCCACATGACATCAATTGACCAACAAAAGGGGATCTCGATGAGTTTAACACACACACTGTCTAGGTGAGTGGAAGAGTCATGAGCAAACATATAATTGGACCATAAACCCTTAGGTCGGGATAATTAGCAGTTTGCGGATATGTAGTATAATAATGTACAGCTTGTAGAATCTAAATTCCCATCACTTCCATATCAGTGTACGTATAAAAGATGCTATCGTTTATCGACTTGTCACCATCAGTAAATGAAGCGTTAATTATTATGTTGATAGTTCAGTTTTAAATTGCAGTCATGTGCAGGTTATCGTTGGCTATGTAATTCATCAGTGGTTACATAGTTACTGTAGTTAACTGTAATTGCTTTGAGAACAAACATCTTCTCCGAGTCCCGCATGACACAAGAAAAAGTGGCGATTGGCGCCATTTAGCTTTGAGGTGGAACTTGTAAGGTGGATGGATCTTGGTGGAAAAACAAAAGCCAAGCAACGTCTGAGGTCTCTTGTTATAATGGTGCTCGTTTTTTTGATAGTCCAGAGTTAAATTGATATTGCGCGTTATACCTCATGATGCACAACAACAACAAAAGATGCGGATAAAGATTAATTATTGATAGATCCAATTAAACAAGCTCACATTTGCTTAGACAAAGCAGAAGCTATGTTTGTTTTTTATTAAAAGAACAAAACTCCCTCGCAAACATTATTGCCTTGTTTTTTGTTTCTTTTTCTTTTGTCTGTCTTTCGTTTCTGACATAAATTTAAATAGACCCCTTTTTAAACAGAGAAATAAACATACACTTTTGTTCAAACAAAAAGATATTTATAATTATTATCTGTTTTTTGCAAAGGTTTGAAGTTTTGAAAAGGGGGGGCGGATATTATACTCATGAAGGGAGATGTTTGAAACAGAGACTTAGGCTATTGAAGGCGCCAATCCTTTGAATGAATAGTGAATGGCCTTTTAGTTTTTGCTTTGACATGAGGACAGGTGGGAATTCAAATTGGGGGGGTCGTCTGCTTTTGAAGAAAACACGCTTTTTCCTGTTTGTAATTTGTTTTTTTTCATCCACAATTAAGGACGCGTTTATAATTCCCTTGTACAAACTCTTAATAGTATTTATTACTTACAATAGTATATCCAATAACTCTGTTTCCTGAAACTCACTATCGCGTGCACGTTGAGCGTCAACATCTGTCCTCCGCTCTGTGCAAGATCAGGGCTGTCCAGATATATACTGTGGTCCTGTTCCAGTGCTTTTGGTCTGAGCCTTCCTAATGTTTTGCATGTGTCTTTCTACGGGTGGTGTTTTCTCATCACTGTAGAAGAATGCGTTTCTCGCCTTCCATGCTGTAGCAAAACAGTTTACTGTCCATCTTGGGCAGCGCAAGAAGAATTTCATGACCTCGACCCCGAGACTGAACAGGTTGATGATCAACGGACAGACATTCAGGTGGTCAATCGTGTCGTCCCTTTGATTATTACACAGGGGACACTTGAGTGGCTTTCCCCTGTCATCAAACTTAGTTCCATAATGTCTCTTCTGTCCATCTCTCGTCCACAGTTTCCTTTGAACAAAGAGCCAACAGTATTGGATGCACAGTTCTTTACATCTTCCTTTAAACAGCTGTCTGAATCTGACAAAAAGGTTTCCTTTCGTCGATGTTCCACTCCGTTATAATCTGTTGCCAACGTCCCAAGTATACTCGTGTCGGTGTGGCCTCCTTTTCTATTACATCATGTCTGTCCCCACTGTGCAAGAGTGTTTCTTGGGTAGGACTCTGTTATGGTAACACTTGAATCGCTTTTTTTGTTTTTTGGCTTTTATGTAGTTTTTGACTGTTCTCGTTTTACGAAAAAAAAGAAAACAAAACAACTGAAAAAAATAAAAACAAAAAACAAATTTTACAAAACAATGAAATCGT
>PDIM01000031.1:66084-78843 GCA_002811675.1 Ichthyosporea sp. XGB-2017a | reverse complement strand
TGCTCAAATGAAACAAGTTATATTTTCATGAAGCAAAGTGTGGACTATGCTCAAATGAAACAAGTTATGTTTTCATGAAGCAAAGTGTGGACTATGCTCAAATGAAACAAGTTATATTTTCATGAAGCAAAGTGTGGACTATGCTCAAATGAAACAAGTTATGTTTTCATGAAGCAAAGTGTGGACTATGCTCAAATGAAACAAGTTATGTTTTCATGAAGCAAAGTGTGGACTATGCTCAAATGAAACAAGTTATATTTTTCATGAAGCAAAGTGTGGACTGTGTCTAAATGAAACAAGTTATATTTATTAATTTACATAAAAGAAAAGGCAATGCGATTCGCCCATCTGGGGCTCTTTGCCTCAATGTATGTGGTAAACGGCCAGGAGAGCGCGATAGTACAGGCGAGGTAGATGGGGAGACAGATGATGCTAGACGAGGCAATGCTTAGCCCAGAGTACATATAAAAATATCCGACGAGAGGCTTGCCAATGGAGAAGATGAGAACATTGTGTAGGAGATAAACTGAAAATGAGATATTCCCTAGAAATATAATCGGTGAAGTGGAAAAGAGGGATGTCAGTGGAGGACAAACATGGACCAGGGCCACTGTCGTGAAGGCAATCAATTGTTTGGAGTATATCTGTACACGTTCAACATCCAATGGCAATCCAATGGCATTAAAAAAGTTGCTGTAGCTTTCATTGGTTAAAAACCATTTTTGGTATTGATCTGCTTGATGAAAAGCAACATAGACAAACACACAGGCAAGCAAATTCATCACATTCAGCAAGGAGAATCTCTTTCTCTGATGGCTTAGCACACCACTCCATGTGGAAGTCTTTACAACGCCACGTTGATTCAACTGTGCGAGAACTATCCCCGCCACAAAGGGAGTGTAGTAGAAGTAATCCCAGGAGAGCATATAGAAGATACCCGCATACACAAGTGCACGCCGTCTTCGGATGACACACATCATCAATGTGATGGCAATAACAAGAAAAGACCTCGGAATTCCACAGGGATGGTCCACAACTGTGGCTGTACCCAAAACCAAAATCTACCCGAATGTGCCCATAGTTTGTAGAAGAAGACAATAGAGTACTCACTGATGTGGTCAGTTTTTGCATTGGATTCTCCAACGAGTCGTCCTTCCATATGCTCACTGAGATTTCCCGGATCCATAGCAGTCAAGCTCAATTGATGCTGTGCACAGGCAAACACCGTTGCGACCATGACTGGGATCCCCAAACGGAATACACGCGCAAGCCCCATTCGAGTGAATCTTTTGATCAGCTTTGAAGCGGCTTCCTCTTCCGTCTTCATCATGGTCGTACTGTGGTAATCGGCAAAGATAGGAGCAGCCAAGACAAAACCGCTAAGGACAAAGAAGATATCCACACAAAACGCGCCTCCTATCAGCGCATAAAAAGGATTCCAATAACCCCACTCCTTAAAAGGACCATTGTCTGTCAGCCTTTGCCGAAACAATGAGTCCCAATGGTAGATAACTACAATGAGACAAGCAACTCCCCGAAGCCCATCCAAGTGGTGATACCTCTGACCGGCACTCTTCTTCTGCTTCCCCAGAGAGTCGGGAACAGTCACTTGTACCATTGGCAATATATTCTCTTTGTTGTACTCCTCCCGTTCAATATAATCATAATCCCCCCTCATTGATGAATCACTATCACTGCCATTCCTCACCACTAAAAGTCTCTCCTGCTGGATCTCCTCATCAGATTTATAAGAACTCATATTTATCCTTCCAACACACACACACAACAACAACAACAACAACAACAGAAAACCAATTTGAAAAACCAAGATTCAAAACACTTTTTAAAATCAATCAACTCAATGAAACAAATCAAATCAAATCAAATCTACACTTAAGTCTTAACATGACACTAAGGAAATGTCCTTTAACCATTAAATATGGGCTTGCAAGGTGCGCACGTGAAGAAATAAACCCCTCATCTACAAGAAAATTAACGCTATGGTGGTTTACTGGGAGATTAATATTGGTTAAATTTTAATTGCACCAATCTGTGTCTTTTTGTAGTCAACAAAAATTCGATTGTACTGCTGCACACTGTTTATTTGGACCATTTGGGTTGATATAAGTACTTTTGCACATGGACAAGAACACCATTTGCTCCAATCACAAGTCGAGCACAAGTCTTTGCTGTGGCTTGATTGTTATGCTCATTGGTCATTGGTCAATCCTGTAACTTGTGTGTTATCAGTTGTATTTATCTAGAAATACGGTATACTTGTCAGGGAATGAAATTTTCCAATAATGGTCAGTACATGTTGTACGTTAGAAGTGTTTTTGAATGTTACAGTACTGTAGTATGAATTGCTCCTTCACAAAGGTTTTTTGTGGACTTACCTAGTGAAAGTTCCTCGGTTGGAACAGGTGACGTGATTGCTTTAGGACATAACTTTTTCACAAGCTCTTCCCATGTGCAAACAAACGTGTTCAGTCAAGATTTGAGCCTTTCAATTAAAAGATTTGCTGACTCCGAAGCTGACTCTCTCTGTTTAACTTATTATAAGTTTAGAGGTGAATGAGGTGGTTACAGCTTACAACTCTTTTTCAACTTCAGATATATCTTTTAAAAAAAACTCTTCTTAAGCACATATTTAAGCACTAGCCATATATCGGAATAACTGCGATTTTTAGAGAAACTAAAGAGAACTAAAGGAAGACGTAGTTAAGGATGTGGAAAAGTCTTCCTGTAAGCTGAAGTTGGGATACTTTCGAACTACAGACTTCCTTAATGCAAAAAAGAAAAAGGAAAAAGAGCCCACTATCCTTCATCATTTCCTTTTAATTTGGTGTCCATCTTATCTTTTCATCAATCCCTTTCAAAGCTAATCATGCATTGATTCAAATACTTGATAATAATTAACAACTCCGGAACGAACAGCTCTCCTCGTCAATCTCTAGAGCTTCAGACTTCAGTAACCAATTAAGAACAAAAAACAAAATAGATCCACATAGCTGCTAGATTTTTTGAAAGATAAAGTTCTCTATGAAATCAAGGAGCCCGCGAGTTGGGAGGGATCATACATCCGCGTACGGCTCGAGGAAGTACGGCTGTCAAATGTTTGCTTCTCACACGGCTGTACACCTGTATAAGCTGCATAAGGCTGCACTACGGTGTACTGTGGACGTGAGTAGTCTGTAGCAGGCCTGTAGTGTGAGAAGTTGGATTGAAGCCGTTGACAGTAGACTGGTGCAGTGGTGTACCGAGTCCCCCGACTTCTACGTACGTCGTACAGCGTCCGGACTGCACCGGCCCCCCTTTAAATTTTAAAGTTAATCCCCTGTCCGGCGAGTAATTACAATTTAAATTGGGAGTTTCTGATTTTTCATTAGGGATTTTAATTTCCCTAGAAAACAACGTAACAGCCACTTCTCCCTCGTGTTAGAAACAGTTACCGCTCATACAAGCCCCACAACTCGCGGGCTCCTTTAAATTATTGGTAATCATGATGTTTTAGTTGTTGCACACTTAATTTAGGAGTCAAAATTGGCTCATTTAATGGTGTGGGTTTTTTTGTTTGTTTTTGTTTCTGTTTTGTCCAAGACACATTAATAGAAGTGTGGAAAGCGTTTTTAAAATGATATGAAACACAATGTGAAAGAGATCCAAAAGGGATGAGTAATTCTGAATGAAGAGACGATAAGAATGGCAGGATAAAAAAGAAAAGAAAAAAACAAAAAAGTGTGAGAAAGAGTCTTTGAAACACAAATGAACAAACAAATCATAAAAGTGAAGAAACTGATTTTGATTAACTTATATTTTGTGTTTGGTGAAGCATGTCAGTGAAGCTGGAAAGTACAGAGGAGGATACGAAGCTGACTGTGGAGATGGTTGAGTGTGTGGAGAATGGAGATGACTCTGATGGAATCATTTCCAAGGATGAGCTTGATACATCTTCCCTCGCGTACTCCCTGGTAAGTGTCAAAGAAGCTGAATTGTGGGATTTAAAAGCTGTGAAAGTAAAATCTGATGAGCAGGATGATAATGTACACGCAGTTGTTGATGGTGAAGATATCCAGCAGGAGGAAGAGTGCAAAAGTACACACGAGCAGGTCTCTGAGATGGGCTGCAAGCATGGCCAATTTCAAGAACATCTTTTCATGATTGGCATTAGTGCTAGTTCAGTTGCATTATTGCCTGGACTGATACTTGTTACGAGTGAAGACACTGCCAAAGCTGGAATCATCATTCTCTGCATCGCAGTTGTGCTTCTGTGCTTGTGTGGGTTTGGGATTTACACATACATTAATCGTCTTGATCGAAATAGATGCAAATTTAAGCAAGGTGCTATTGAGAGCTGCAAACAAATTCGCTCTTGTATTCAGTGGATTATGTTTAGTGGTTTCTATTCTATCTTCCTATTGACGATATTTGGTTCGTTAGCCGTAAAGGATGGCGAAGCTCAAACTGCAGTCATATTTTTTGCTCCCGTGTTGTTAATGCTATGCTTGTGTGGTTTTGGAATGTATAGAAATCATTTGCTTTCCAAAAAGCTTAAACTGTTGCGAGAAGATGCTTCAAAGAATGATACAGTCGTTTAGAAAACACGTCCTCTCTACGCTTAAATTGAAGCTTCTTCCCTCCCTCCTTTCACACTTCTGATTGCATTACTCCTTCGACTTCCCTTTGCATCTTTTACATTTCGCCCTTCGCGAACTCTTCTTAAAGCGCTCGGACTGTAACTGCTTCTTCCCATCCACCCCTTCCCTCTTTTCCTGTAATAAACAAACTTCCAAACTGGACCCATCCTTGTGTCTCTTGGACCCTTCCTTCTGCTCCATTAGCTCACGAGTTTCTCCATTAAGGGCTTCTAAACAAAGAGTTCCCATGTTTGAGCGAGCTTTGACCCCCCCCCCTTTTGCGCCGTTCCTTAATTTCTCCGTTGGTTCTCCATAGTGTAATAGATGTGGTGGAGGTATACGTGAAGCAGTGAGTCAATAGTCGGACCACTTTTGAAAGTGGGCTCATTCATTAGGGTATCCGTGTGTGTGCATCGTTGAAGAAGGGGGAAGGATGATAGAAACTGAAGAGGGTATAAGATGGGAAAGATGTTCAGGATGAAAAGGTCTATAAACAAGATGAGAAGAAGTGCTTTTGATTTTGGAAAGGAATGAAGGGAAAGGAATAGAAGTAGAAGTGGTTGGAAATTATTCAAAAAGATATCATGTCTAATGATACATTTGTTACATCCTCCCAAGCGGATTTGTTAACGACGACCCCAAAAGAAACTCAACTATATTATTCGAACACACCCAAACTGGAATCTTCTGATGAAGATTTACATGTACCGTTTGTGGAGTACAAATATGCCCAACATTTCAAGACACGAGGCTGTAACAAAGACACATGCAAAGAGACCATTGAGAGATTTCACAAACATCGCAAGACTTATAATCTACTTGTGATTGTCGGGTCCCCCCGATACGATGCCAAAGTCGGAGTCATCTTACTTTCGCTCGCAGTGATGGTACTGTGTTTGTGTGGTGTTGGAATTTATAGACACCGTTTGCTTATTGAAAAACTTCAGAAGTTAAGACCAGTCGATGCTTCTTCGCATAAGAACACATGTGGAATCGTGTAGGAACATGGCAAACATGAAAGCAACCTTCAAGAGAGTTCCTTTGTCTCACAATCCCTACGCTGTCGGCTTTGTCTTGTTCCTCTTGTCGTGTTGGGCAATTTGGACATTGCGAATGCATCATGGAACATTTCCATTGCTAAGCATCTTTGCTTTACTTGAATACAAATACAGCTGTCTCATTGCTTCCCGAGTGAAAAGTTCCCATGAAACTGGGAGAGCTTTAGAACTTTTGATATTTGGCATCCAATAAATGAATGATGAGAACTCTTTCGTTCATAGGTTCCCTCAGATATCAGATGTGTTTACAAGTTACACCATTACAGCTCTACACTGTCGCTTTTGGTATCCGGTGGGAATTAAGCAAATCTTGACGAGTTATGAATAATCCTGGAAAAGCCAGGGGCTCTTCAATTGAACGAAGAACCCGATTTCAAAGTATGAAATGCTTGATAAACTTGACTGAAAGCCTTATCAGACTTGAAAGTAAACTAGGTAGCATCTATGAGACATGAATAGCTGAGCTGGACCGTGTGAACCAAAATGCCTTTAATTAACGTTAACAGGCCCTAATTGGTCGACTATTTTAAAAACAGAATAAATTAGGTCCTTCCCCAATGCACATGGGTGATGGAAAGTACTTTCCCTTGTACTGTAGTATGCACGTACTGTCTCTAGCTTAAACCTAAAAGACTGTGATGTCTGTGAAGCCTCGGTCGCGAGGTGGTCAGCTACATAGTACTGGGAAAGATTCATTTACAAGGGGGGGGGGTAGGTGCTTGCTCTAGTCTCTTATCTAACTCCAGCAGCTGTACGAAATGGAGAGGGGTGGATTATATACTATCTGCCTGTCAATAGTGCAACAAAGGGAATTACGTGTGTACTGTAGTCATCTAGTCAAGCAACTCAAACCTCAATTTTCCCCCATCACTCACTCACAAGACGAGTCGATAACAAGGAAGAATAAATATTAAATACCAGTCATCTCAAAAATAGATAGACATAAAGAGATAACGAGATGGAACTCTGAGAAAAGATGTCCTTAGCTTTGATAAGTGTCCTCGACCTTTTGGGACAAGGACTTTTTAAGAAACGTCTTTGTATATAAGAGAGAAGCACAAGTCAGGGAGCTTCTCTTGTGCTCCTTCTTAAATCACCCATTGTAGATCTTCAGTTTTTTTCCTTCTTTTTTTTTGAGTGTGTGTGTGATTAATCATTTACAATATGTTAAGAAGATCAGCCAGGCTGATAGCCTTTTGGGCTTTTGTGGGAGCTATCTTAATCTCATTTTATGAGCCATGGTCATTGGCAGTGCCTCTTCTTGGGCGTACGAAGCCTCTTTCCCGCTCCACTCGTGAGCATTTGCACACTATTCTTTCCCACAATATGTTGACAGCGAGAGATAACACTGCCAATGCCAGTGCCATTAATGCCCTTCGACATATGACTTGTGATTTGTGCAAAAGCCAAAAGTTGTTTCGAGATGGCATTAAGGACTTGTCAGTTTTCCAGAATGGAGAAGTGCTTGGACACAATCTCGCAATTGTTGCCTATCAAAAAGAGCTGCACTCCATCATGGTAGTGTGGAGAGGCACTGTTAATACAGAGAACTGGTTGGAGGATGCAATGATAAAACAAGTCCCCTGGAAGGATGATGATGAAGGTGGAGTTGACCCATCCATACTAGTGCATCAAGGGTTCAAGTATTCCATATATTCTGCCGGAATGCAAGCTCGAATGAAAGCAAAGATAGATATTTTAATGACCAAGTTCACCCTTCTCAATCCTTTGAAAAGCCCTCCTTCAATCACCGTCACTGGGTTTTCTTTGGGTGCCGCTGAAGCTGTCCTAAGTGCTCTGGATCTAAGGGAAACTACACTTCACAAGAATATACAACTTGTGACCATGGCAAATCCCCGGGTGGGCAATTACGAGTTTGCTCAGTATTTTGCAAGTGTGTACCCGGATGCACTTCATTTAACCCTGGAAACAGACCCAATTCCGTTGTTGCCCGGTTGGACAAAGAAATGGTCATCCGTGGGAACTACTGTCTTCATGGTTGTACCTCACACTGAACACAAGACGGATGGGGACAAGGAAGTGCCTGTCAAAGAGCTGCCATCTTTCTTTGACAAGTATCGTATCTGTGTGAATGGAAATTATGGGAAGTGTGAACTCTGGGAACAATATGAGAAAATCAAGAAAAACATCTCAATGCACAACATAAATACGTATCTGAGTTATTTCTCCAAATTATGAAAGCATTAAAGAATAGAGAACAACTCCAAAGCAAAAGGGACAGGCGCTTTGTTCTTTTCCTTTTACCTAAACAAAGGGTTTCGCTTTCATTTCGTTTTCCCTGATCCCTGAATGAACGTGTTCTCAAGAGAGTAGGGAAACTGTGCAAAGTCTGGAAAACATGAGTTGAAGCAGGTTTACCCAGGTGTTGTGTGAGGTCTTGACTCTTGTGTTTGAGTGCAAAATGTCATTTGTCAACCATAAAGCATCCGCGTTTGTTACACTGGACTCGGGCCTTATTGGTTGTGCTTTGCATAACGGATCCCATTCTCCCTCAACTATATCTTCTATTCCTGGGACCATGGCATGGCCTTTGGACGTTATGGTTAGAAAGAAACAAGACGGGGAACCTTTTTTTTGTGATGCGAAGTAAGGAAATTACGAAATTACAACCCAAATCCACTTATCTTTTGTCTGCACCTCCGAAAGCGCGGGTGGAGTGCTTGAACTAAACACGAATAGCGACCCCTCCAGGCTGGGCGCTGTCTAATATTTGGCGTCGGTTCCTTTTTAAAGGAATGCTTGTGGATGCGAAAGGTATAATTCTCTCTGTGCGTAACTAACTTCAGTTTGCCTTTTGTTTTACGATCGTCACTCCAAAGAGAACGGATGCGTCGTAGGAAATGGTAATAATTGCGAGATGAAGGCAAAGTTTGAAAAAACTAATTGTAATACTTGCAAGCCCGCCGATAAAGAAAATGGTCGCACACTGTCTCTCATAAACGATTTTATTCGTATTTGACACTCTGCAAGCATGCTTCCTAAAAGTACATTGCTATTGGCTTTTATGCTCTTCGATGGCATTGTTTACTGCCATTTGTAAAGTACAATTTAATCCGGAAAACTTTTCAGGAAAGGTTTCTAATAGTCGTTCGACTACAATTTCACCGTTGATATCCTCTTTACCCAATGCCAAAATCAGTTTTTTGAGTTCATCCATTTTTTTCTTAGTGTCCTTTTTACGGACTTTCATTTGTTTCTTCCAATCATTTTCATCATCTGGGCTAATATCTTTGTTTCCATCTAAAAACTTTTCAATCTTTAGCAAGGAAAGGTACCTCTCCAGATAAAGATGAAGCCTCTCTTCAGAGTCTTTAACTTCTTTCATTTGATCTAAAGAATAAGCGCTAGAATGTGTATCCCTTTTACTTCGATCTAAACACTGTGTAGTACCAGGAACTAATATCATCTCCAGTACAGTTTCACCGCGACTCATTCGGCTCTGCAGTGGGGGCGGGTAAATATATTCCGATGATTTGATATGGAAGCAGCCAATTGATTTCCCTAGCTGGTATTCAATGGAGTTTTTATCCATCGCCAATAGCCTGACGAATAGATTCTGGGGGGCTTGACCCCTTGTTATATTGACCATTGTTTCATCAGTAAGTTTTTTCGGAAAATCTGGAGTATACAGGTATGTACTTCGCAAAACATTATATTCCACAGGAGGAAGAGCTTTCCAAGGCGTGCCATTGGCATCAGATGCGATGACCCCCACCTTTGCAGTGCCACTTGTGTCTTTTGTGAACTCATTTAGAGAGTGCAGTCGTGATGTAGCAATGATTTTATCACGGTGTTGAAAGTTGCTATCTGTGGACACCTCTAACATCAGATGAATTCGAGCAAGATCCTCATCTGACGCCAGCTTAGGAAAAACGGTATTATGAACAAACCGAGCCAGAGATGGGGGAGAATATGAACCTAACATATCTTCTAACTCTGGTTGCGTGAACATGTCGTACAAAATCGAGAGCTTGTTGCAGGTAAAATTCTTTAAGGTAACAGAATCCATCTTAAGGTGAACCCGATTGGGTATATCTCGAAGATATAATTGACTTTCCGGTAATCTTTGAAGCTCTATTGGGTTTATGTCCGCAACATTCACTCCATCTTTCATCAAATCGCATTGGAACCAAAATTGAAAGTTTGAATTCGGGCTTTCGTTACTTCCATTGTCTACGGTGATATTTTTCCGCGTTAATTGAAATCCATTGCAATCACTGATGCACACGGCACATTTAAAATCTCTGGTGGCGAAGGTACCGCATGGGGAGGCTTCTGTTTTGGGGGGCTTACATACCCTACCGTTCGCAGGAGCCAAAGGATATATGCAATCAAGTTTCATAAGCAGACTTTCACATTCCCGCTTGGCTGTCTCCCAGGCCAAATTACTAGGGTGCCACACCTCATTGTTATCGTCGGGTAGATTTTTTGTGATTCTCATTGTTGGGTCATCCTGATACTGCGGTGTGGTCATATCTACAATACGAACGTCGCCCTTAGTTACACAATATTTGCCACATTCCAGCCACCCGTCTGGGTGATCCTCCGGGTAAATGGGCGGAATGCCGCCCGGATAATCTTCCGGGGATCGAAAATACTTATCTCTAAAGTCTGGACTAATACCAAATCCCATTAAGTATTGTCGAGGGTTTAACCATTTGTCATGTCGTTGCGCAAAAAGCTCCCATCGGCCAATTCTCGAACATCGTCCTTCGTCCCCAACTAGGGTGGTCACTTGGCGTATTTGTTGGCGGTATTTTGGATTATTAAAGAATCTCAATGACCCTGGCAGGATACCTACGGCAAATTTCCTCGTGGGGACAACTTGATACCTGTATTGCTTCACGTCAATCTTTAGGTGAGTAATAAATTTTCCCCCGCTGAGAGCAGGAGAACCTCTACCACTTGAACGCATTACTGCAGCTTTTCTCATACTATCTTCATTGTCCTTTTGCATGTTGATGGTTCCGTCAGCTTCGGGTTGGGATCCGCTGTCTACATCTTCAACAATAAGAACGTCATCTTCCGATGCTAAAAGGGATTCTTTACTTGTACCTGTATCTAGAAGTGAACTCATAGTAGTCTCACCAAAATATTTAGCATCACATTTCGAGCATGTTTTTGTTCGATAGTCGACAAACCAGGCAGATTGCTTTTCAAAGCCTTTGATGTTTTGGAACTCTAGATCCGTTTTTGCCATCATCATGGCAGCCAGTACATTCACATTCACACAAGGAATGCACACGATCGGGTTTCCCGTTATCAGACGCATTCTCTTTGGGCATTGCACACACACACGGTCCATTGACCAACTAGAATTCCTACGTAGTTGCTTGGCAATTGCTTTCATCACTTCAGGTGATTCATTCTCCCGGTCATTCAGTAGCATGTTGATGGGGCCTAATAAAGAGCCACTGGCAAAGAGAGACTTTCCTTCGCGCATAGAGGGAGGTTTAATAATACCCTTTGTAGTATCTGACACCATCCAAAGTGGGCATTGGCACGTGGCACTACCCTCTCTCGCATTATAACCCTCCCCCCTAGTGTCCCTTGCCTCTCCATATTTGTATAAGAATGGATGAGGGCACCGAATACATTTTCCGTCCAGGGGACCATTGGCACTTTCCCCTTGGCTAGACTCTTCGTTGTAAATGAAATACGGATCATCACACTTTGAGCATTGATTATTCTTCAATATGCGATCATCTGGACAGGGAACACACTCTATTTTGGAAGGCAAAAGCCCTCCGGTTTCTTCCAAGTCCTCATCGACACCACCTTTGACCCACATATCATCCGGGCACTTGCACTGTTGTGCCTCTGGATCAGCCAACAATGGCGAACAATCGACCCTGTTGAATGGCGGTGTTTTCATATAAAATACATGACGGGATCGACCAAGACCATCTTGTTCCGATGCATCACATATCCCATTCGAATCGTCTACCCCTTTAACCACAAAGCCAGAATCACCTCTACTGCCTGAGCCGGTACGAGCGCGATTGCAAGGCTCACACTGATTCGACACCGGGTTATACCTCTCCTGAATGGGGTCACATAATTTACACGTAGAAAAACCAAAACCGGAAGAAAACAGAATGCTCTCTTGCTCAAACTTGGTGTCCGCAGAGCTTCCTTTCACGTTCTCATTTTCCTGACGCTCAGCCTCCCATCGGTACAACAGATTGTCTCCTGGGCATTTGATACACGCGTGCTCATGCGAGAGCCTGTACTGGGGCTCAACACATTTGGCACAAAAGGCTCCTTCTCCAAAATTCTTTAGAAAACTCTTTGCTTTCCGAATTACTTCCCCATTACTATCACCTTCATCACCATCACTATCAGTTCCTTCATCTCCTTGGTGGTTTAGTGCACCTTCAAAGCTGTCAGCACGAAAGACATAACTCTTGTCTATTGCGTCTCTGGCGGCATCTTCTTCTGACTCAGTAAAATAACCATCCATCCCTACAACCCCCCTCTTTTCACCATAATCACTGCTGTCATCCATCAACGCAATATTCACCTCGATTGGCGAGTACAGCAACTTTAAAGGCTTCGAACACCCAATCACTGTGCGCGGGACGCAGATTAATTGCCTCTGTCGGTACAGAGTCGCTAGAGAGTGGGTCAGGAAGTCCATATTGACAATCCCGTCCACTGTAACCGCTGCGACGTCCCCCAAAGACACTCGTGGCTGCTCTGACTGGCAAATATTGTTAGGCACACACACTGGAGCACTGTCCCCATTTCTTGCACCATTCTGATCAGAATGGGAGGCAGCTGCGTGTGCGAAAAAGGGGAGAATAATATAAGTTGTGTGTATGAAACAAATGGATAGACAGAGCAGGAAAAGGATGGATTGAGAGATGCATGAAAAGGAAACAGTGCTGAGCTTTGATTTAGAGACAAACGACCACATTTGTTCCTCTCTTTTTCCACCTTTTTCACTTTTTCTTTCTTTCTTATTTTTGTTTTGTTTTGTTTCCCTTTGCTTTTTTTTTCTTTTTTTTTTTCTTTTGGTAGTTTCAAACTCCGAACATCTG
>PDIM01000031.1:0-34010 GCA_002811675.1 Ichthyosporea sp. XGB-2017a | reverse complement strand
TTGGTTTTTTTTTTTTTTTTTTTTTTGTTTATCGTAGGGGCTATGGCAATTGGCAGTTGCCTTGCTTATTTTATCTTTTGTCCACTAATAACACTTCATAGTCTCGATACTGTTTTTTCTGCTTTCTGCACAGAGGAACTTGTTTTTTTTTGGTTGTGCAAAACGCTCTTTAGCTCATAAATTAAGCCAGCAATCCATGTTTTATTTAAATTTCAAATTCACCTACATGATTGGTATGCAGTATGAAGGCTGCGAACTAATGTTCGTGTATCTGCTTCAAAGCATAGAGGATGGACTAGCACCAATTGGCACCCATAAATTTCAGACATTGAGTGGATGGAACATCGCCCGGGCTTGCGCTTCATGTCGTGGAAACAGAGGCATTACAATCAGAGCCATAAGCATAATGGCTGTAATGGCGGATTGATAGCAAGACCATGACTGACGGAAGTCAATACTGTCTTCTTCTATATCACTTTTGTCCAAAATGTCAAACGTGTTCATTAACTGATTACTCAAAACAGTGGCGGTAGAAAGCAGGCCAAATACCAATGCCTCGTGTCCAGGAGTGGCAGTCTCAACCATAGGCTGATAGACGGCTCTGCTCATCAGGATTCTTTTCAAAGCCTTCATCTCCCCTGTAAAAGTCCTCTTTACGTCCATCTCGGCATATCTCTCTTCTTCCCGAAGAAACTCCAATCAAAAGGCATGAATGTTGTATATATGACGAATGACGGCCAGTTCGGAAATGTCAGTCAAAAGCTCAAATCTTCTTTGCTCTGTGGACTATTTGTAGCATTCATGGATTCGTAGTGCAAGAACCCCCACAACTTTCTGCATTTGTATCTTCTCAATCAGGCCACCGGGAGCAAAGAGCTATGTGCACTGAAGGGTGGAATCTATTGCCAGTCTATTGCAGACCCTCGATGTCTGTGTAGCCAAAGGCAATGTGCTGTAGCTTTAGCTTTAACAACTAATTTAAGACTAATTCCAAGACTGTTTCTTTGATGGGACTCTATGAGACTGAAAACTAAATGAAAATAGCAAGCGAAGGGTTTATTGCATTTTTTAATGCCAGCACGTAGGTGTATCCGAAGGTGTATCTTTAGTGTGTAACACTATGAGCTGTAGTGCATGCTCTAACACCCACCGCCACCAATAAATGTCATACATTGCGTGGAGGGAACAATGGTCAGTATAGTACAGACGGTGGCGTAAATCAAAGCGAGGATGCACAAAATAAGGACAGAAATTGCAAGGAAGCGGTTAGAAGATTTACGCGCCAATGCCCGGGCTTCCTCTTTTTGCCTGGGAAAAAGAGGCATGACAACCAAACACATCATCATAATACCCGTCACGGCTAATTGATAGTAAGACCACGACTCGCGGAAGTCATTAGTGTCGGCTTTGATATCATCATTCGACAAGTTATCAAAGGCACTCATTAACTGATTGCTCAGAACAGTGGCGAGAGGAATGCAGATGTTGTGGACGGTAGAAAACAGACCAAATACCAATGCCTCGTGTCCAGGGGCGGCAATTTCAACCATAAAGAAAGAAGATACGATAAAGTTCATTCCATAAGGGAGCTGGTTGGTGGCAGAAAGAACAACATAAAGCCAGCTGTCATGGCTGACATCCCAAACAAAAAGCCATACGAAATTGATCAACACGAGCTGTACAAGGAAAGTTCCAATGAACATGTACACCCAGTTGTACCTCAATCCCCATTTTTTCACAATAGCCATACCCCCAAAGAGAAGGATATACTGGAAGACAAAGTTCATATTGTTTTGAAATCCATTCATTCTGAGTACGTCGGTAGCGAAGTTCGTATTAACATTGTTTTGAAATCCCATGAAGGTTTGGTTGACAAGCATGAAGAACATTAACTGATAAATAGCTCTGTTCATGAGGATGTCTTTCAAAGCTTTCATCTCTCCAGTAAAAGTTCTCTTTACGTCCTGCTTGACATAGCGCTCTTCATCCATACAAAAAAAAAGAAACGGATAGGCGATGGCAGAAACGCATCCCAAAACCAAAAAGATGTTGTTCATGCTTAAATCAAAATCAAAGGAACCTTTATAAGATGGTCCATTCGTTCCCAAAGCGGCAATAA
This sequence comes from Ichthyosporea sp. XGB-2017a, assembly GCA_002811675.1. Classification (NCBI taxonomy): domain Eukaryota; class Ichthyosporea; order Dermocystida; genus Chromosphaera; species Chromosphaera perkinsii. Next base: position 31,891 of record PDIM01000031.1, on the reverse strand, counting down.
CATAGGTCACCATGGTTCCTACAAAGCGAGTACTATATACCAATGAGAGGGTCTTTCCTCGATCACTTTCAGTCTCTCTGTGAGAGAGATGACATGTAAAGCCATCGTTAGCACAATCAGCCATGACAGAAAAGAAGTTCTGCACGGTCATTATACCCAAGATAGCTTCAATGGATAAAGTGTCAGCTGTAAATGCGAGAACAAACAGAATGGCGATTGAAATACCGCTACCAATCAGTTGATACATCTTTTTGCTGTAGCCAAGGATAGGCATGTAGTCAATAAAGAAACCGTAGAAGATCTTGTAGGACCAGAAGATGGTGATGAGTTGTTGGGAACTAGCAAAGAAGGGTGCTTGCTTATGGTTGACAATAAGTACCAGAGGCTGAAGAATCCCAGCCAGACCAAGAAAGATTCCTACAATGTAGTAAGAACATGCAAGACCGATATACTTTCTGGACCAGATGGTGGGACTTTTCCCATCAGCTGCTTGGACAGGGCAAAACGCCTCATCAACGTTCTTCTCCTTAACATGATAAGTGGATAAACCTGCTTCGGCTTCCTTGACCTTTGCGTCCTGGTGGTTCTTGTTGATGGCTGCTATTTCACTTTCAAGGGTGAAACTAGCCTGGGATACACGGGCCATATTGGAATTCATACTTTCTAGTGAAGGTGATGTTGAAAAATAAAAAACAGAGTGTCAAAAAGTTATGAAATGACTGATTCCTTTTAAAATCCTTTTAATGTCGATTGTTTTTGTCACTGTTACTTTTCAATATTGGGAGCAATTGCAAGTCCGTATTTATACTTTCTTGAAAAGTGCACTAGCAGCCAATTATCACTTCTGTTCCTTCTCCTTAATTACATACCATATAAGCTTGTAGTGCTAACAAAGACTAAGACAGAATATGGATGCTGGTATTCTTATCTGATAGTGGCGTGCTTCCTCCTCATTGTCAGTCTGGTCTGATATTTCAAATATATTCGTTTGTGTTTTGCACATTTATTTTTAGAACAGCTGGTTATAATTTTGCAGCTTACCTGTGGTCTCGTGTGGACGTGCGGTTGTGGCCCTGCCTCGGCCCTGCATAATTCATAAGATTGCGAAAGGGTGGGAGAGTCAGTGTGAAAGGGCAAAGTATTTAAAATATCCTCGTTGAGCGTTAATGCCGAGATTGGATTGGAAATAAAGTGCCATGTCCCCTTTACGTCTCTCCATGATAAATTAAATGGGTATAATATAAATTAGAATGTAGCCTGGGTAATTAGGCCTTGTAATAAAGGCTTTTTATGAAATCGAAAAGGGAAAAGAATAAGCAGCTTTTACACATGGATAATTAAATAGTTGTTGAAAATGTATTCACTATTTTACTTGCTCATGGGAACTACCTCGAGAATCATTGGACTCACTGGCGGAAGAGTTGGCTACAATGTATACGAATCAATTAAGGCAGCATTCAGTAATAAGTGCATAAACAGTGCAAGCAAGAGAGACAGCTGATTTGTGGTCTGCGATACATTTTGGTTTATATATTAATTAATACAATATGGGTCGTCACCCGTCTAGACATCTCGCAGCTCAGAATATAAACATGGAGTTGTGGCGCTTAGCACAAGAGCAGCTTTTCTCAATGGCTGCCATTGCAGAGAAGGACGTGGCGGGCACTTGAAATATGCACAGTCTGTGTATATTACGTGCTTTCTCGCAATTTAGCAGTGTCTCCGTTCAGTGAAAACAGAAGAGATGTTAGCTGCGAGCTATAGATGTCTTTGCATTCGCTGTGTAAGTTTCTCCACAATTAATGAAGCCAATTTACACTGTGCACTTGCCTCGCCTTTGTGCATTTCGTAAGGATCTGTTCCCATGGACCACTTACCTTATTATTATCTGACAAGTAAATGAAAAAAGAGCAGTGAAGTCTTTATTGAATTTAGTACGTTAAATATCAGCAGTAAGCAGATGTATTCTTTATGAGTGTGTATCTACTAGGGAATGTAGTGAATGGCCTAGCACCCACCACCACCAATGAAAGTCAGACATTGCGTAGAAGGGACAATGGTCAGTACAGTACAGACGGTTGCATAAAGCAAACAGAGGGTGACCAAAATTGTGACAAGAACACCAATTAGCTTATTTGAAGACTTGTGCGCCAATGCGCGGGCTTGTTCTTTCTGTTTTGGGAAGAGAGGCATTACAATCAGACACAAAAGCATAATGCATGTAACAGACAATTGATAGTAAGACCACGACTCGCGGAAGTCATTAGTGTCGGCTTTGATAGCATCATTCGACAAGTTATCAAAGGCACTCATTAACTGATTGCTCAGAACAGTGGCGAGAGGAATGCAGATGTTGTGGACGGTAGAAAACAGACCAAATACCAATGCCTCGTGTCCAGGGGTGGCAATTTCAACCATAAAGAAAGAAGAGATGATAAAGTTCATTCCATAAGGGAGCTGGTTGGTGGCAGAAAGAACAACATAAAGCCAGCTGTTATGGCTGACATCCCAAACAAAAAGGTACACCAAATTCACCAAAAGAAGCTGTACAATGAAAGTTCCAATGAACATGTACACCCAATTGTACTTCAATCCCCATTTTTTCACAATAGTCATACCCCCAAGGAGAAGGATATATTGGAAGATATTGTTCAAATTGCTTTGAAAGCCATCCATTCCAAGTGTGATAGAAGCGTAGTTAGTATTAACATTGTTCGTAAAACCCATGAAGGTTTGGTTGACGACCATGAAGAACATTAACTGATAAATGGCCCTGTTCATGAGGATATCTTTCAAAGATTTGATTTCTCCTGTAAATGTCCTCTTTACGTCCTGCTTGACATAGCGTTCTTCATCCATACAGAAGAAGAGAAATGGATAAGCTGCTGCTGCGGCACAGGCCAAGACCAAAAAATTATTGTTCATACTCAATTCAAAATTAAAGGAGCCGCTGTAGAAAGGACCGCTCATTCCCAGAGCAGCAATGACAAAGGTCACCAAAGTTCCGACGAATCGTGAGGCGTAGACCAAGGTAAGAGTCTTTCCTCGATCACTTTCACTCTCCCTATGAGACAGATAACAGGTAAAGCCATCATTAGCACAATCAGCCATTACAGAGAAAAAGTTCTGAACAGTCATGAGGCCAAGGATAGCTTCAATGGACAAATCCTCCGCCACAAAGGCGAGGATGAAAGTGATTGCAATTGAAACACCACTACCAAACAGTTGGTACATCTTTTTGCTGTAGCCAAAGATAGGCATGTAATCAATAAAGAAACCGTAGAAGATTTTGTAGGACCAGAAGATGGTGATGAGTTGTTGGGAACTTGCAAAGAAGGATGGTGACTTATGGTTGACAAGAATTACCAGAGGCTGAAGAAATCCAACCAGACCAAGAAAAATTCCTACAATGTAGTAAGAACATGCAAGACCGAAGTACTTTCTGGACCAGATGGTGGGACTTTTGCCATCAGCTGTCTGGACATGACGAAACTCCTCATCAACTTTCTCCTCCTTATCATCATAAGCGGAATAACCTGCTTCTGCTTCCTTGACCTTTGCGTCCTGGTGGTTTCTGTTAATGGCTGCTATTTCACCCTCAAGGGTGCAGCTAGCGTGGGATACACGGGCCAAATTAGAGTTCATGCTTCCAAGTAAAGATGCTATTTGCAAATTAAAAACAGAGTGTCGAAGATCTATCAAATCCTTTTCAAATCTTTAAAGGTCGATTATTGTGTTTGTCACTGTTACTGTTGCACGAGGAGAGCACTTCCCGACCCGTATTTATAGTTTCACAAAGACAGGTAACAGCCATATCCGATAACTATGGGATCGGTGTTGTTCACTCTTTTTCGCTGGTTATGGATCCATAACACAGTTATGTCTGGTTTGCTTGCCTAATTGCACATCTTATTTGCCTTTTGAATATCTATTTTTAGAAAGTATACTTTATTTACGTTGAGACCTGCATAATTAAAAGGTGGGAAGAAAACATAACAAATACACAAAGCCACATAGGTACTGCTGCACTGAACTACATATTATAAACCAACCCATTGGTATTTGTCCATTTGTCCAGTAGTACTGTAAAATATTTCAGCGACAGATAGAAAACCTCAGTGTAAATTACACAATAGCCTGTCCCCTTTAGTGCTTATATCACCGCACCATTTAATTATCTCGTTGTTATTGTATTGGATTTTAAGATAGTACATAGCTTGGGGTTGGAAGAAACTCTCTATGTGGTAATCTTCCCTTTCTTGAATCTCCATATATGTCCCCTTTAAGTCTTTCGGCGCCGAGCAGCTGGCTTTCGAAAGAGGTTTCGATATGACAGTGAGTTTAATTGTGAAATGGTTCGCAATTATCACTGCTAAGCTTTTGCATTTCCGATCGGATACCCTGTCTATCTTTTAAACAAGTCTTTGGCGTTTCGAGATCGTAATTTGCTCAAACTCGATAACATTAGTTGAACTTTCTCAGGTTTCGCCTCTATTTTTAGCATCGCAATTAATGAAGTAGCTGTTGAGATACTCCGATCTCACTGATGGTGCGCTTTCGTATATCCCAAGACTTTAAGTTCAAGAGGTGGGGTGGGGACCAAAGCTTATATTTCAGTATTGGTTAATTGCAATGCACTCCTATTTGTCTCGTCCTGTTGCTGTTTGTGCAACTCATTACTTGCTAAGCAAGGCCCCATGACCCCTTTGCGAGCTGTGATTAAGTGCTCGCATCCATGACGTTACCAGCTTTGCTAGTTTTTGCATTTCGCAAGGGTTTTCGATAAGTCGAATGAGAGTTGCCGCTGCAGATAAGAGGAATGGGGCTTTAGAAACTCTAACTGTGGACTAGTAGAATGCCGGGGTAGAGGCAGAAGGGGGCTTCACGCTTCAGTGCTTGTTTCTGGAATGGGGGGATATCCACTACACGGTTATTATTACGCATTAAGCTCAGCAGATGCTTTAGCTAAGCAGTTATTTCTGTTATTGCGGTGTGAAAGCAAGTTTAGTGTATACACTATACAGCTTATATCTTTGGGGAAATAAGCTACAACAAAGCGGAGCGCAGAGAATATCAAGGGAAAAGCGTATGTGGGAGCCAACATCCGAACACTTTTTCAAAGAAAACAAATGAAACAAACGAATCAGATGAATCAATTACAATGCAAAGTACACAAAGTAGGAGTAGAGGAGAAATAACAAGTAAATCAAATCAAGCTGAAACACAATGCCTGCATGCGCGGATCAAGTTGTAAGTGGAAGTCAGGAGAGGGATGTGAGATTGGGAAGTGATGGTAATGGTGCCACTTCTAATGTTGCCATTTGGATGGAAAAAAGTAATTGTCCGGCCGATAGCGACATCTCTTCTGGTGGTGAAAGACCCACTGAGGGACTGAATAGGAGCAGGGAGATGCAAATGAACGGTATAAACAAAAAAGAATCGAGTCGAAACAGACAGGCGCTTTTAATGATTGCTAATGACTTCTCAGAAGAGGAGGAAGAAGAATCAACTTCTGAGCCTGTTGCTTCTCCTTTGTCTCATTTATTCACATCCACACGTGTCAATTTAAAACAGCGAAGAACTATTTGTTCGAGTCCCGATTCTAGTCAGAGGCTTTGTGTACGAGACTTGCTCTTACTTCTTGGGCTGGTATTATATGCTTTTATTCTCTTTTGTGCGCTTTATTTTGTTATGTATTAGAGGCTGTAAGGTACACAGAAATTCGCTTTTTTTGTCTTGTCATTCTTTAAGTTTTCCTTTATTGAAATATCCCGTAGCTCCTCTTCATAGGAACCACATATGCGATGGACATCTTTAGGTCTAGTTTCAAGCTTCCTAGACTGGAAGCATATCTTGTGAGTGTCATCAAAGCTCAATTTATTATCAAATGTATTTGGTCCCTGCTTTCACACAAAAAGGTTCCCACTCCTCCATCTGGTTCGAAACTGCATTATTGTAAAACAGAGTGCATGCAACACAACACGCCTGGTTCAGTTTAATTAAGCAGCGGCATCCTTGACTCTAAACTCTGAAGTGCAACACAAGGACACTGTCTGTTGACACAAAGGAGACTGTCTGTTGACACAAAGGAGATGGGCGAGGGAAAAAAGGAGCATCTCAGATTTCAGTACCCATCTAAGGGAATGAATCGAACAGTTTTTGGTACACATGCTTCGAGTTTCAAGTCTGTGCTTTTGAATTGTTCCGCACTATGTATAAGAATCCTAGTAATGTACTCACTACTCTGTAGTTTGACTTCAATTGCTCCGCACTTTTAGAGGAAAACTAGATGGGTAAAGTAAGTGTCCATGCTATAAATAGGAGGTTCAAAACCCACCTCTCTGTGTGTCTCAGCCAATGAGGGCAAGGAATTATCGAGCGAGCTTGCGAGCGATTCCTCCTTACTGATCGACAATTTAAATACACTTTTAGGGCGTCCTCTGATTGGCTCCTGGAATTTGCGCTACTATCTATAACCCTAAAGAAGAAAATGGCGAGCGAGCCGACCTTTAGGTCATTGCAATTTTCACAATGGGCTAATAAGAGGGCTATTAATGAGGTTAATGAAGAAAATAGACCAATCAACGGGTTGGTAACTATTTTGTTGCCCAAATTAGGAAAAGTTATAAAACCATAAAATCACAAAAAAAAAGAGAAAAAGCGGAGATTTCAGATTTCTATTGAAATTTGTATTGGAAGCAGTACTGTGTTGTTTTTATTTTGTGGTGGTGAATGGTGGTGGTGCCATTTTGCACAGATTGACGCGCACTCAGGTACGGGGAAGGAAGGCTGAAGGGAACCAGGTCAGCTGCACTTTATACCGTAGTTGGAACTGACGAAGGTATAAGAATGGTGAACTGTGAAGGAGGAGGGAATCAGAGACAAACAGCAATTAACAACAGCAGAAGTAAATCTTTGAAAAAAAAACAAAAAACAAAACAAAACAAACAAAAGGAATCAACAAGGACAAGAGAATATGCCTGAAGGAACTAAGACTATGGAAGACGCGCCTGTGCAGGTGGACCTGAAGAGACAGGGGATATTTAATCATAAGACAGAGGAATATACAGAGCATGATATGTTTGCCTGGAAACTGTATATGGAAAGATATGAGCTTACCAGGAATGTTAGAGACCTTTCCAACTGGCACGCCCTGGATTTGGGCTGTGGAGACGGAACCAATGCTCGATTTTTGCTTGATTTAGGAGCAGAAAGTGTTACTGCGGTTGATATCAGCGCGGAGCAGTGTGAGATTGCCAAGCGAAAAGATGCTGCATTGGGATATGATTCCAAGAAGATCACTTATATAGTCGGAGACTACAACGATCTGGAAGGGATGCAGAAACTTATGCCCGAACAAGGAAAGAGCTTTGATGTTGTGCTGTGCTCGTGGGTGTACTGCATGGCGAGGACTGTGGAGGAAGTGGAAGCGTGCAGCAAGACGATTAGCTACTTCCTGAAGCCCGAAGGAAAGTTTATGGGGATGGACAACTATCCTGATGCGGAGTGGCTTGAACCCGAGTACTACTTCAAGGAGACACACTTTAAGAAGTTTTATAAGGGGCCTCGAGAGGACGGTACAGTGATTGAGATCAGCGTGTGCAATGTAGACGGTGGGCAGATGGCAGTGTTGGATAACTTTTATTACAGTAGGGAGACATTGAAATCCACATTGGCTGCTAACGGGCTTTCATTTGAGCCGCTGTTAATGGAAGTGGATCCCTCTGCACCCGAAGAGAAGAAGGAGGAGTGTCGGAAACTGGTGGAGAAACCCTCCATCTGTATGTTTCGGGGAAGCTGTCTTTGAGAGAGAAGCAGGTGCACCCCCCCTTCTCCTCAAAGGTTGATACTTCAAAAGTTGAAATGTGTAATTAGAAAGAAAATCCAACAATAAAATGAAAAACAAAATCACACAGTACAACAATCTCTTTCATTGTGAAGCTAATAGATTGGAATCCAAGAAACAAATTGAAATCTATAAGGTGCCCTTAAACCAACCAAACCAACCCCAAATCAGCACTTGTGACTTTCTGATTTCCTTTCCAAGCTTTTATAAAAAGAAAAAAAAAAAAAAAAAAAAAAAAAAAAAAAAAAAAAAAAAAAAAAAAAAAAAAAAGTGGGAGGCGCGTTGTTTGTGCTGTTTTTGTGAAATATTCAAGCGGTGATTTGATTTGGTTGGATTGGATTGTGAGGGAAGTGTGGTTGTTGATTTGTGGGATATAGTGAGATGAAGATGGGGTCTGTTTTGCTTCCTGGAGAGCCTCGTAATGAGTCAAACCGGTTTGATAAATTGTGTTCGTATTGTTTTGAACCGAACAAGAGTGGGAAGAAGAACAAGGAGCAGCAAGTTGGGGATTATGAGAGTGATGAACTGCCAATGGGTGTTTGTGCAAAGTGCAGGTGTACTCCGTACTGCTCGCAGGAATGCCAGAAGAAGGATTGGCCTGATCACAAGAGGTGGTGTAGAAAAAATCCAATCTATGATCTGGCAGACTCGCTTCCTTTCCCGTCTGAGGAGAGAGGAGAGCTCCGTCCGTACACGAATGAAGAGAAAAACAATTTGAATTATTTTTACATCATCCGAGCAGGGCAAAACAGTCGCCCGCCCACAGATGAGAGGGATTCGATCCTTCAGCAGATCATCCCAGGCGGGAAAGACAAACATATAATTGATTACAGTTCATTGGAGGAAGCAGTGAATGGGAAATCCCGTGGTGGGAGTTTGAATACGTCGAGTGAGCCAGAAGAGATGGTGATGAAAGTGCTGGGGAGCCATTTGGACGCGTTGAAAAAGGAGCGGCGGTGGGGTGGATTGGGTTGTAAGCCGGTGACGGGGTACAGCTGTGTGCGTGCTGGGGATGGAGGCTCTGATGTAGCGTGGTACACGTATTTCCATGATAACAATTCGTTTGATCAACAGAGATGGTACTCATATGAGGAGAATATTCTCGCCCCGGCTGTGATTGGGAATTTTGCGACTACACTTCGTGGGGATGTTATAATCACGAAGAATCGACACAGGTATTTCAAAGTGAATAGTGATGAAGAGGTGGACGAGGACGAGGACGAGGAGGATGATTCGTGGATGAACGAAGGAGTGTACGAGGAGGAAGTCCCTTTCCCTGTCACAGAACTGGTGGATTTGATCATGTGGCGGAGACATTGTGGCGGGAAATGGGGAGGACACTCTGCGAGGGTGTGGAAGGAGAATATGCGAAGGGCTGGGTTTGCCAGTGCTTTGGAAGAGAAAGGCTTTGTGAACCTTCATTTGTAACAACTACTGTACATAGTACATAGTTCCCTGTCTAGTTTGACTTGGGGGGGTTTACGTGATGTTTGCTGGCTGGTTAAGCTCCTTTGAGTCTGCTGTTTTGTTTTGTGTTGATTTTTTTGTTTATTTCTTTGTTTCTACATGGCCCACTCCAAATAGTCACATAATTAGTGATCAGCATAATATTAGGAGTTATATATAAAAAAACAATAAAAAAATAAAAAAAGAAAAGAAGGGTTAAAAATAATAACAAATAATTTTTTTCTTTTTTCGTGTACCCTCTATTTACTACTGGAGTGGGCCATGGTTTCTACTTTTGTTTTGTGTTATGATAGGCAAAGTTGACATTTTTGAACTCAAGGTCACCAGATAAAGTCTTTGGTTTAAGCCCTTTGCCGTTGGGAGATGATCCAAGGGCACATTTTAATGCCAAAACTTCGAATATCTTCGATGCTGCTCCTTTCGCCCTTGCTGCCGTATCCAGAAAAGAATGTGCTTGACCTATTGATTGGCCTGCAGCCACAGAAGCAAAAAAAGTAGACACTATATCTCCAGCAGAAACGGACCCATTCACGACCTGTTTTGCACCGAACCAAAACCCGAGGGCATAGGTAGAATAGATGATGAACCTGGAGTTAGAGCGGCCTTTCGGTGGGCCATTCCACCTCGCTACCCAAGTCCCTTCCTTTGTGACAAATGACAATCCTCAGCGGGAATATTTACTCAGCCACCCGTAGGATCGACTTCTTCTAATCCTCCCTTCTTTTCAATGACTCTTAGGAGCCTGGAGTGTTCCCATTTAATGTCCATGGCATGTGCAAACCTAGCTAGTGTCCCCATACAGATGCGCGTTGCTGGCTTGCCAACAGTGTGCAAAGGCAATACTAGTTGCCGTATAAAATTTGCTATCATTTTTACAAGTAATCTGTGGTATCCCTTTGATTATGGACTCGAAGTTCATGTCGGGGAGACAATGTGAAAGTACTTCGAGATGCACCGGGCAGGCATTGATGTGGGACTCATCTTCTGGGTGTTTGCCGACTCCCCCTATATTGATGAAGAGTGGGCACCATCTATCTATCCCGGGATCTATCCTCTCTTTCTTCTTCGGTTAGAGAGAATATTTTCCTGGTTAATCTGTCCTTTTGAGCCCCTTGTGGTAGGCATCACTAAGTAGTTCGAATGGTAGGTCAACCACCTCCCATTTTTGTCCTGAGCATGAGTGAGTGTTCGCGGTACTTCTTGTTGCTCATGAGTCATGCGTCTACTGTAGGAGCTCTCTTCCCAAGTGTCATCCTTAGTTATCGTTGTGCTTCTTTGTCCTTTGAGTCCTTCTAGAATGACTAGCGTTTGTCGTGAGGAAAGTTTCCTTTTCCTTCTCCCCCCCCATACCATAATAATATTTTTTTCGTATACCCTCTATTTATGCTATTTTTTTATTGGAGCCACAAGGAAGTGGTCACGTTGGTCGTCGCATAGCAACAGTCTGTCTGCCTAGCAACAGTCTATGAGATCAATTTGAGTTTTCTTTTTTTTTTTTTTTATTTTGTTTTAAATTTTTGTTTTCAAAGGCCCCCACTGTATCCTCAAAACTATCATAAATAATCATCAACAGGGGATTAATAACAAGGAAGAAGAAATACAGAAAAGGGGGTACAGGAGAAACAGGGATTCAATGCTGACGACTACTAATAGTTGCAATACTCCACGCCTTGCTGGGCTGTGGATGGCGCTACTGGCACTAGCAGAGGCCCTGTGGGTGGTGCAGGCAGTGGGGATAGATCCAGCACCAGTCGGGAGCGGTGGTATGGACAACCAGAGTATAAGGATTCCTTCCCAAAAGGACTGCCGCTTTGTCAAAAGGCGGTTTTATCAAAGGGATCAGATCCAGTGTGAACTGTACCAGGAGGGGGAGTTTGATGCCTTTGAGAACGAGCAGTGGGTGAATATGTATTTTGAAATGCAAAGTGAATCTGCCAAGCGCTTCTTTGAGAAGAAACTCAGTCAACCAAAAGCCACAGGGACTTCTAGGCCCACAACAAACCGCGAACACTATCGTGAATATTTGCGTAAAATTGGAATGGCGTCTGGTACTCAAACTCCCGCCACATTGTCAGATGGGTTAGCCAGACTTGACTTTTCCAGAGTGAGCATTGGCGGCCAATTCAAACTTCCCTCCTTTGGACGCAGAAAGTTTCAAGCTTCAGGAGGTTCAGTGTTTTCCCCTTCGAAAAAGTTTCTTGACTATTGTGACCGCGTGGATGCGTACCAACCCGACTGCGTCAGGGAGAACCCCCAAAAGGATATACTGCAGATGGGACGGTGCAGCTTCCGGTGCTCCACAGCGAGCAGTCTCAGTAAAATGACAGTTCTATTTTACGGCAGAGGTGAGCTTCAGTACATGTATTATCTAAGAAATTGGTTTATAAGCTTTCCAAGGCTCGATGGAAACTACCACTTCCCTGACAGGCACACATTGAGGTTTGGAGAGTTGTTCTCCGAGCTGAAGTCTGCGGAACATGTAATGTATATACACATTCCCATTCCAGGAAAGCTTATCGCTACCCAAGCGCGCATGAACGTAATAGTACAAGATGGTGACCTGGATAAATTCCTTCAACATGTCAAGACAATCGTCAGCAATGAGTATCGCTTATGTCCTCGTAAAGCCCCAGAGATGTTGGCCGGGGAATACTGCAAATCACCAGCACATGTAGAGTTTGAGCATCGACGATTCCTCTCACCCACAGAACGTTACAAGGAATATCATAAGAAGGAGTACTTTTTTGTGGCCTATGCAGTGTTTGAGTTTAGTGCAGCGGAATATTACTTCATTGACGATAGGGAATCCCCAGTAGGAATTAAAGAAAGCTTTATTGAGTCACTTTCTAAGGCCTTGCCACCTTTCAGAGATGAAGAAGTGCCCAACCTCATACCTCCTGACATGCAAAATAAGAGGATAGAGGCTTTTCATACAGCTTTTGACGACCAAAAAGTGAAGCAAAATTTGCAAGCCAATGGCTTTAGCACTGAAAAAGGGTTCGCCGATACTACCAATCAAAAATGGAAGAAACTGTTCGCAATTGCTATAAATAACTTGAGCAATGAAGAAGACCAATTTGTTGAGGATGCCTACAATTACGACAGTGATCGAACGGTAAAGCATATACGTGTAATTAACTTCGAAGGAGGTGTAAGTTCTAAATTATTCACCAATGATCCTCGCATAGTGGGAAATTACACTCTGTACGAATGGTCGGTGCTAGAGCTAAAACGCGTTCTGATGGAAGAGATAGGAAGCAATGGAAATTTTGATAGCCGATATCAGGAAGGTCGAAGAAAATACATACTCAGCAAACCTCTTCCTCAAACGAGTGATCCAAACTATATGTTCTACCTGTGGCCCGGTGAAAAAAAGGAACATCAGAACATTCTCAGGGTGTTTCTGGGGATGCAAAGAAAGCATCGACGGCTGAGTGAAAGAAAACAGGCAGATATATATGAACAGACTTATGGGAATAGGATTAGAATAGAAATTCAGCCTTTTAATGACTACTGGGCAGAATTGAAGTCAAATAGCCCCCCAAGAATGACAACTACAAAAACAAAATCACAGGAAAAAGTTGGTCTCTTTGGAGTCAATTTTGTGGCAAAACATGATCTTCCCAATCGTTACAAAATGGCAAAGGTACTATACGGAACTGGTACCAAACTGTATGAATTTTCGTACAATTCTGTGGATGAAAGCTATCTCAATACACGGGTGAGCCTTCCAATATTCATTCATACGTCTCTTCAGTTTATGAGAGGTGCAAAAGTATTTGCACATTCCATGGGTAAGTTAGTGTTAGCATTTAACCTCTTCTGCTATGGATATAAGATAGTATTCAGTGGACTCCAGGCATATTTCCATTTTTTACTACCAGAGGATGAAATGGATAGATACACAATCAATGAAATAAGCGAGGCAACCTTCCGCGAGGCAATGTGCTTTGATTACGGGAAGCATGCTTTAGAGAACAAAAAGGCATATAGAACGGAATATCACGAATACATAATTATAGACAGAATGGAAAACATACTGAAAAATGTTTTGGCAATGAGTGCACACAATCCTCTCCAGAGTAGAGGCGTGTTGCCTTATCAATGGACCTCAAACATGGCTCCATATCTTGGATCTCGTTTAGCGGATAAAATAATGAACTCAGTCTGTGTTGGAGAAGATGGAATCACAAAAACAGGGAGTATTGCTCGCAAGCTAAACATTCTTTTAATCTCATGTGTACCTTCCTACGTCCATCTTGCGTATTCACATATTGGACAGCACATATCGGCCAAATGGGCTGCCGCAATAAGTAGTATAAACCCGGTCGTTCCCCAGGTCATTTGCGCCCATGGAGCTCCAACAAGCAAGTTATCTGAAAAGAAAACTTCAAGGGGGGTTACTGATACTCTCAAAAGAATGGGAGTTAAAATGATGATGCCGATTATAACCCTTTATGGTTTTGGAGGAATGACAGCGACTGCGGAGAGCAGGCATGATCAGTTGGTATCTGTCAGGTCCTGTGTCGGCTACTTTCAAAGGGGCATCTGTACAGGAGCCACTAAGTATTTGGCCCTATACGGCCACGAAATTGGAATGCACGGCTATCAGAAACATTTAGCGCTTCTTGTGACAGATGGTCAAGCCAGTATTGCGGATGATAAGAAATACAGTAAGGCTAATAGAGCCATTTATGAATGGGTAAAAAATGGATATGGATTTTCAGCAACAAACGAGGGCCATATTGGAATCTGCCCTGCAAAAGAAGCAGAAGGGGACGCCCAGCCTGGTTCCAGCTCCACTCCTCGATCGAGGAAGCCTGCGGCCAGTGGTGCACCAGTGGATGCAAAACTGTGCCGGACTATATTCGGCAAGAAAGTCAACGATTTGACATCCTTCAAGAAACAATGTGAAAAGACAAAGTCGAGTAATTCGATGAGTAGCGTGTTTTATGCATATCAATAAGTCTCCCTCCTTATTGAAGCGCTGTCACATAGATTCCTGGAGCTGCTTTTCCACACGACAGGAAATAAAAAGAGAATTCCAAAATAAATAAGAAAGAAAATGTCATGATTTTGGCCATGACAGAGGACAAGAGGATTAAGATGTACGAGAAGCTGCGGAGCATGTTTAGGGATTAGTCATAAACATGTTGTCGCTTCCTGATTGGATAAGGAGAGACAGTTGTCTGCAGAGAGACTCCTTTTTGAATCCTCGATGTTCTGATAGGAGATGAGAGCATGAAAGCTGCGCTTCCATGCGCCTCCATCTTCGTTCTCGGAGTTGTACATGGTATAAATAAAGGACGCTCTATCACTGCCTGATGGATTCAGCAGAGATAGAATAACAGACAATTAAAGAACAGATAAAATCCTTGATTACGGGCCGGGAACATAACATTGTTAAAGAATCCGAGTTTCCAGGTTCGAGTTCTGTCTCTCAACATTGTAGCTTTAGTTTTTTATTCACTTTTCTTTTCCCGTTTTAAGTGCTGTTGGATGGTGAATGTGTTATGTTTCCGGCCCGTAATCAAGGATCTTTTCTGTTCTTTTGTCTACTATTCTATCTCTGCAGTAAAATCAACGCAAGTAAAATACTTGCAACCACGAAATCGAACCTGCAAGGCGTCATCTATCAAAGGTAGCGGAAAAGTGTTCTTTACAGTAATGTTGTTTAAAGCACGAAAATCCGTACATATACGTAATTTACCGTTCTTCTTAGCAGCAAACAACACAGCAGCACCAAACGGTGAACTTAAAAGCTTGATCAGTCCCTTTTTTAACATGGTATCTAATTGAGACTTCAACTCTTTCTCCTGCTCCACAGTAAGCTTATACAAACGCTTTTTTGGAATTTCATCACTAATCAAGTCGATCCGAAACTCAATGTCTCGTTCAGGCGGCATACCTGTAGGATCACGAAACGAATCAACATTATCCTTGAAAAGTGAATGAAGGTGACCAGGCAGGGTTTGCAACAGAGTATCAAACTTGACGTCAAATTCATCATCGTCATCATCAACATCATCAGGCGATTCTGGCGGAACGGACTCTTCTGCCACATCATCAGCAGTAGAAGGCTCTTCAACAGCATCACTCGCATTGCACTCAGAGACTTCCGTAGTCAAGACTGTAGTGGTTGGCTTAGCTTCAAACTGAACCAAAAACAAATCGCATTTCTTGACTTCGCGAGCTGGAAGGCCTAAAGACTTCTGTAACGCACGCCGTTCGGCCAATTTGACGGCTACATCAAAGGCTCTGGTGAATTTCCTAGGGACTTTAATTGGCTCAACTTTCGTTTCTTCAGGAAACTCGATGTATCTAGTGTCACCATACACAATACGAACACCATGAAGATCCAACCAAGGAATACCCAAAACTAAATCGGCTTGAAACTGACGTTTCAAATCAGGTACCGCACATGCATCACGTAAGACAGATGAAAAGCCATTGCTATGTGCTAAAGATAACAGTCGGACTGACCAACCAGGATGAAACTTCCTTTGTACCATTAGCCGTGTGCAAAACCAAATCACATGTATGGTCTGTACGTGGTACCATTTGATTATCAACCAATATTTGTGTGCAACCATCATCAATAAGCGCAATTTTCGTTGACCCGTCATTCCATCGAACCGGTATTCTGATTAAGGGGTGTAACCGGCCACCGCTATCGGTGGAATAACATACTTCTCGTCAACTTTTGTTAACCCCATCTTGAGTTTGTATCCAAACCGAGCTAGGGCAATTCTCAACTCGGTGACCATCTTTGCCGCATTTTAAACAAATATTGTTCGTACGTCTATGGCGGAACACAGCAGGTGACAAAAACACTTCAACCAACTCCTTAAAATGGGACTCGACAACATCACTTTGGGCAGCTTTAAAATCACCTTCGACGCGGGTAGCATTGTGTTTCCGAGCTACACGTCGTTCCTTCAGTACAGGATTAGTAGCTTCGGGTTTGCCAGCCTCTTGTGCATGGGACCGACGCTGCGCCACTTCAAACATGTTGTTCAAGCCTAACTTTTTATCGTGGTTGGCCCGAGCCATGAGCTAAAATTTTTGTCATATAATCCCTTAATGAAGTTACTTCTCTTCGCTTCATCACTTACTAAACTTTGAGGACATCGTTGAGAACATCGGTGCCAGAATGATCTAAAATATCGGATGTACTCATTAAGTGTCATGTCAGCAGGTTGAGCGATATTCTGATGCGCTTGCAGATTGTCTTCAGCAGTCGTCAGTTCGCTGAAGTTACGAGAAAACCAATCGCGAAATTCGCGGACAAGCTTGCTTGCTTGCGCTGGACTATAATATTGCATGGAAGGAGTTCCTTTTGACCCGCTAGGCGCATGTTTGCTAAACTCAGGTAACACATTACGCATGTACGAGTCGGCAAGCACAGGCCACAAATAACCCTCCATATGAATACCGCAATAATGGATGCAATCATAGGCATCTTGACCATGGTGAAAACCATCGTCAATGTTGATGCCCTTGTTGTAGAACCATGTGGTTATTGTCTACGATAACCACCCGTCGCCACGCATTTCAATTTCCTCTTGATCCATGGTATGGTGCGGAAATTTAGAATCGCGTACTCTGTACTCTGAGTTCATTTTCACCAGATTTGCTTATTGGTTTATCTACAAGACCCATTATCCGTTGTGTGAATTCAGACATTTGTTGATGCATTTCTGAAAACAAGTTATCACGGACGCTGGCTACTCGTATATCTAGCTCACGGTTGAACTCATTCCTGACAGACGTAAGGCATTCATGCTGAAAGTTTGTCACAAACTCATTGAACCCACTGCGAGATATATACTCGGTGTTGGCGGCAATCTTACTTCGTGGCTCCGGACGGGCAGGGTCACGACTCACAGTAGTCGGACTTGAAGATGCCTCGGCAGTCATGCTCGATGGCGAAGCACTTCGCAACGGCTGTTGCACAGCTGTATCGCTGCCCTCATTGTAATACAATGAAACATGAGGAGAGAACGAAGGACGAGGTGAAGGCGTCGGACGAGGTGAAGGCACAGGCCTATTATCCGCCGGCTGACGTGGGACCTTCGTAGGTGTCCTCGACGAAATAGAAGAAGCAGTAGGCGCATTGTTTGGACTATTAGCGACAGTACGCTTGTCCTTGCCTTTCTTGTTTCTAGTGTTTCTACTCGTAGAACCTGGAGCCATTGTACTTGTTTCAAACTTAGAAATACTTTCTATTTTGTGTACGCACAGACAGTACAATTATGAAACAGTAAAATCAATCTTAGTGATTGCTTAACACTCTTAGTATGTAGTGAGATTCAGGAATACACTTTTTGTTTTTGGGTATAAAATAGGAAGATGTGATTTTATGCGTGGCTTGTCCATTCATATGCATTTGCCAATTATAGGGGAGGCGAGTGTCATGATTTTGGCCATGACAGAGGACAAGAGAATTAGGGATGTACGGAAACATAACAGAAAAGCAAACAAATAAATAGGAAGAGCGAAGAACAAAGCAAATTAGAAACAAAGCGGCAAAATTGGGGGTGGGCCACCGTCTGGAGGATTGCAGGCGGTTTGGAGACAAAGGTTTTTGTGGTCTAGTTGGTTAGGACATCTGCTTCACACGCAGAAGGTCCCGGGTTCGAATCCCGGCGGAAACTTGGCTTTTGTCTTTGATTTTTGCTTTTTTTTTTTTTTTTTTTTTTTTTTTGAACTTTATTTTTGGCACTTTTCAAAACCATTGTTTCAAAGAAGATTATCAACGCTTTTCCGTCATTGTTTTAGACGCTGTTTTTGTGAATACACAACTCTTTGTGGCCAGTCCAGCATGAGTTACCTGACTTTGTGGACCCACAGTCCCAGTTGCTTCCACATTTGCCATCGCAGCTAGGGGCGGTACCGTCCACATAGAAAGGTGCATTATTCCTATTCCACTGGCAGAACTCTGATGAACCCGCATTGGGAAATGTTTGAGTTACAAAGGAGGCGATATCAGAAGGGCACTGTGCGCCGTACGCACTTCCCTTGGAATTACTGTTGGGGGGGATGGCGCTACTGATTGTTGCGCTAAGCTTGGCATTTCCTCCACATACACCAGCATCTAAAATAATTGTGGAATCAGTGGCTGCCTGCACATCTTCTATGGAGTAGCACGATATTGCTGAATTTCCATTTAAACAATCAGCTCGAAGAACAATGTAGGATGCGTCGGAATGTGCACCAAAGTTCATGTGGAAGTAGATAACTATATCGCTATTATGATCGTAGTAAAGGTTGTTCACCCCTTCCATTCCATTGGCAACCTGAATCGGTTGTGGTGAGAAGTTTACAGAATTCAGACTATCTACACTTGCCTTTACTGACGAAAATTTGATAGGATTTAAAGTTGCTGCCAGGGCAGTGTATTGGTTGGAATCGCCATTGGTAGTGCTTTGGTAATCAGTCAATATGGATGGATTGGAAGCAATTTCCTCTGACCCATTCTTGGAGTTTCCTAGAGTGACAAAGTCATGAAATGTTCCCTGGATAGTTGCATAAAACTGTTCCATATTGGTTTCTTCGGTCTTAGGATCATAAAGAAATTGAGGAGAGAAGCATTGTGGGATATTAGCCGCACAGGTATTCACATTCTTCGCGAGAGTCTGAAGCTGGGTAAAGATGGACCAGTACTGTTCAACCTGGGTCACGAGAATGGTGTTTTCACTCAACCGGTCAATGGCAGATGAATTTGTGATGGCGTCAAGAACACTCGGGACAGAGAGAAAGCTACTCAGTTGAGCACTAACAATGGATCCCTCTGTGCAATGGTCAGCCACATATTCTTTGAGTTGATAAATGGATGATGGACTGTTGGGGTTGATACCAGAAGGTGCATCAACACCAACAACAGTTGCCTGCCCAGATGTAGAAGATGAAATGGAAGAGGTGCTCACAGTGTTAGAATAGCTCTGTGATCCTTCAGCGGAGAAAACACCATCGTTGTAGCTTTCTGTTAATTCGGCATTCAGCTTGGTCATATCCGTCTCCGAGTCAGTGACCAGTGATACATAAGCGTACACATTACATCCCATTGTGTAGGAGGAGATGAAATATCTTCCCCACTTATTCACAAATGCGTCAGCGTCACTGTTCAAAAGTTGAATGGCTTCGTCTGTCATTTGCAAACTTGACAAATCCACATCAACATCCTTGATAACCTGCTGGAAGGCAAGTGTGTAATGAGAGCTTTCAGCGCTGGTGGTGATGGTATTGATATACGAGGCCTGTGCAGATACAGTGGCTCCATATCCACTACCAGTTACAGATGCAGAGGCACTGAGACTGGTCTGTTTGTCCTCTTCATCGAAAATCATTGATGTCTTCTCATAGCTCTGAGGATTTTCAATATCCATGGGAACAATAGAGGAAGTATCAAAAGCAGTCCCTAGCAGTCCTGGGGATTCAGCAAGCACTCCAGAGATACCATAGGCTAGATCACTTGCAGAGACAGGGAAGCCACTGGGATCGACAGCGAAACGATAAGTCACAGACGTCATTGGTGAAGGGGGAGTTGCCTCTACCTTCGTGCTTCCCACCGCTCTAACTCCAGGTGAATGACGAGCTTCAGGGAGGGGATGGCCTTGGACAGTGCTTATCAAGATCACCTCAAGTGTGATCAGCACAGCAATTGACGAGAAAAATAAAGCTTGCATTTTGTCTCGAGATTCTTATGGATTCAATTTCCTTGTTAAAGATCTTTTTGTTTTTGTTTTTGTTGTTTCTGTTCTTGAATGAAATTTCATCACAACGCATCATTCAGCACGCTATTTATAGACTCTTCAAAGCTGGATGGAAGAGAATGAAATCCCCGGGGGGAAAGCACGAAGAGGATAAGGACAATGTTCGGAAAAACAATACAAATATACACAATTACATATTGTGCACCAAGTACATATATATACATTGCGGAGATCCTAATGACAAATGCTTAGCACCTGATGGTTCGGGAATTCGATCGGAGGTGGATAGAACGTCAAATCTAAAGAAAAGAATACACATTTGCAAAATAAATACAGCGAGGTAGGAAACTCCCACCGAAGAAACCGCGGTCATGGGAACTGCCTAATCAGTATTTTACCATAAACAGGATACTCAATTAATTCCTAATCACTGATTGGTTGATAGCCGTACAATGGGCCAAATGACGCGTTTCAAGTTTTTGTGTTTTGATAGAAAGGGCTATTTTAAGCGGCTTTGGGCGTGCAGTGTGTGTGATGCAAAAGTGAGAAAATTTCTTAACATCGATAAAGACTCTTTGTTTTGGTTTCATGGACGCATTTAGTTCAATGTATCAATGCTTTGGTATTGGATAGCCCTGTCGTGACTCGTGAGTGCCTATCATGTAGCTGAAGGAGTGACTGTTAGGGCCTTGCTCGGCGCGTAAGTGGTATCGGAATAACTGAACTAGTACTGATGTTTAAAACTGTTCGTGAATTTGCGCACTAGGACAAACGTCTGTATGCCATCAGGAAATTACTTCATTACGATGTGATGTCTGCTTCAGAGACTATGTGGAGAACAAATTTAATCACGCGTATCGATGATGCACACATAGGTATATACTAGTAGAAACAGAGAACATCATTTACTAGTTAAGCAAAAGAGACCTATTGCTGATATACACACTTACAAGACAACGAGGTAAACGAGGCAATTCTTTGACTTTGTGGCTTTCACATAACTCGTCTGATTTTTCCGGAAATACAAGTATTATTTTTGATAGTTTGGCCTTTGCCTTCAATTAAATACTTATGGCATACTATCTTTTAAAAGCCATGCGAATATTCTAAACTACAGAATCTTATAAATAGTTGTAATACAGCCCCTCATCCAACTGACATGCAGAATTGCTTTTATTCGAGCCCAGGATTATACACGGACAAAGACGAAGAATGGCTTGCATCCCGCGTCAAACCAGTTCCTCATTCCCAAAGGGACTGGTTTCTCAGCACATGATGCTAATATACTTTATGATGTGAGAATATCAATAAATTTCTCCCACTCATTATTGGCTTCTCTATTTCACAGTTTCGACCTCAAAACTTACCCCTGTCTTCCTACGCCTACCCGCTAAAATACACTACAATACCAATGGTACTTATCTGTCCTTACAGCAGAATGGACCCATGAACCCTTACCTGATACTTCCCAATATTTTGAACAACTATCCAACTACTACTGTTACGTAGGCTACAAACAAGACTGGGCGCCAAACATTGTCCAACAAGCTCCATTAAGAACGGTCAAAGAGTACAAAGAACACCTTAGAGAAAACCCGGACACTTGGGTTAATGTTCGTCAACCTCTTCACTTCACAAAACAATGGCGTAGCTATAAAGTGCCCAACGTGTTCCCAAATTTCCCTACAGGACCGTCCTGCCTCCACTGATAGTTCCGAGGCTTCCCACTACTACTGAATCATCCCATGTCCAAAAGCATTTATCCCTAGAAAGTTGCTTTTCGTTGTTAAACTAGCCCTCTCCCAGATAGAAACCAAACTGCAACACCTAACGTAAGTTTTTTTGATACGCTCGACCTGCTATGCAATACAACACTAGAACAATGGAGTTCCCTAACTGAAGAGCGAATAGAAGCTCTCTTTCAAGCAATCGAACGCAAACAATTAAACTGGAAGTTCGTGGTAAATACACCGATCCCTTTTACAACGTCGTAGAACAGTTGACTTCCCTTTTTTTAAATCTTTTACCATTTAAAACATGAAAATAAAAAAAAAACAAAATAAAAACAGACAAAATAAAACAGCAGTTGCCTGTTGCTATGGGCCGCCCCGTCTAAAAGTTTCTGAATGAATTTTTAAAAAACACGTGTTTACTGTTCACGTGGTTTTTTAAAATTCCTACTTTCTTTTCTTCTTACTCTTGCTAGGCCTACTACTACTACTGGCTCGCGTGCTTATTTTTTTGGAAGCCTTGTGAGATGGTGACCGAGCACTCTTTCTTTTCTTGGAGGGTCCGGGAGATGTAGTTCGTGAACGGGTAGTAGAGGGCCCCACCTGAGTTCCTTGTTCCCTTCGTGAAACACTTCTTGACCGACTCCTCGAGCCGCTCCTGGAATTGCTCCTACTCATAGAACGCCGGGTCTGCGCGCAATTATTTAAAATTAGGTGTATTACCAAGGAAAAAACAGATAGAGAAGGTATTGAATTGCTTACGGCTCTAATACTCTTCCGTGACGACGTTATAAAGTCCAAGTGCCTTACACAACCTTAATTTCGATTATAACGTGCTTTTATCAGAAATAATGAGAACAAAGATGGACAACTTCATGTGTGGGAAAGAAAGGATATGTACAATGCAGATGTCCACGGACGTCTTAAAACTCCCTGGCAAATTCCGTAACAACCAATGCTGAACTGCAATGTATTTTTGTATCACCAAGAATTAGACGCCTCGTGCTAACAGCTCAAAATTTCACTGGTTTGGCTAAAAGAAAAAATTATTTGATTGTATCTACATAAACCAAGGTGAACCAACTTTGTTTGAATTAAGTTGATTTATTAGATTTTGATTTCGAAATGGGACTATTAGGTATCGTGACTTACTCGGATAGCAATCTCTACTTGCGCTACCCCATTGATAGGGCAACTTCTTTTAATCCTTGTCTATTTCCGTATGAGGTTCACTTGATGCAAAATTTCAGTATTTATTCAAAGTTTTAAATTCTGAATACTTTTCTCAATCTTCACATGTGCACACATAAAGGCCTTTTCTGTTTAATAACGATCAGAAGGTGTAAATGACACTTCGTAATAGTTGTCAGACGTGCCTGTTTCGGGATCTCCCTCTACATCCCATACACTGCTACCATTGTTTGTGGGTTTACAAATGGGCAGGCTGTCAAAGCCAGCACCTTCCATAGTCTTAAATGCGTATACGTCCTTCACAGTTTTGTCAGTATATCTATCTGGGTTCGACCTCGAGCATGAAGAATCCCATGATGGAACACGCATTTGTACATAATGTGGCATTAAGTCAGGTCTAAAGTGGCCATTGAAATAATCATCATATCCCATACTACGAGGATTGGGGCTGTGGTAGTTGACTCCCATATGCCAAACGCCAATGGGCGAAAGGACGTGGACGTCATTGTCTTCGAAGAGATAAAGGTTATAGTCACCATACGCCTCACTGTTCATTTCATAATGAACATCTAGTGCTTCCGTACATTTTCTAGGGCTAATTTTAACACTCTGTTGTTTGTTCAGAAACAAATGAAACCTGCCCCTCAGTTCTATCAACAGTGTTTTCTTGAAGTTATTGCAAAAAACTATTTTTCCCTCTTCATAATACTCTCTACGCTGTCTGGACATGGGAGAGGCAGAGGTGAACCCGACCAGGGCAAGGCACAACACCAAAAGAAGGAGGCACTGGGTAGATCTCAACATGGCTACTTCTATTCTTCTCGATTTTTTAGATTTGAAAATCTTTTGAAGTTTTTAAAGTTTTTTTCTTTTTTGTTGTTTTGGTTCTCTGTCTCTATTTCCTATTTCCTGTGACCACCTTCTTATATCTGCCCTGTCCTCGCAATAATTAATGCAGTTTCAATAATGTGTCTGTTATGTATGGTAAACATATTTGCCACATTAGAGATGACGTTTCTAAAATGTCCACATTGTGGCCTGTGCAGAAACAAGGGGAGGGCCACTGATTGGCTCAAAACACACTACATAGTGAGGTCTCACTCCCTAAACTTCTCTTGCTAACCCTATGAGGCCATTGCTTTTCACAATCCATGTGATCCGTGTAGTCAAAGCATCTTGTATGGTACACATATTTGCCACATTGCCAAAGTCAAGCTTGTTAGACATTCATACACTTTTTGTTCCAATAATTTCACAAGCATAAACGCTATGTTATATGGTGATTCAAAGAACTTATCGGTCTTGCAAACTCTTCCACACTCTCCCATCGTAAACATCTTTGATTTCCGATGACAATTCATTGCGTTTCATATACCTGCTCTGGTTCTCCAAGGAGCGGTAGCGACCTACCGCTTCTTGGGTTCTCCATCAGCTCACAAAACGTCCGTGAATGAAACCACGCTCTGATGCGCTCTTGAAGAGGTATCACCAAGAAGCTGCTTTTTGCTTTCTTAAACAACTTGCATACTTTACATTGTAGCTCATTTTCGGTGTTGTTGTACTTCTCATAAAATACCATACATTAGTTTTCACACATTGGATATCTATGGATCTTCTGTTTGAGAGATCAGAGGGCCAAGCTTGCGACATACTTTTGCATACGTGTTTGGAACATCATAATTATTAAGCTGTGATACTGACTGGTTTCCACTTCTTGTAATTGCCCCTTCTTTCAGTCCTTGATCATATCCAGCTTCTTTAATTTTACCAACGTCACAATCTATCTGCAGTGGATCCGGACGTTCGTCAAAAAGATAGCTAAGCCTAGAAGATGTCTTCGAGGCTCCCGAAAACTCGCATATGCACTGGCCAAAGTACTGGTGGTACATCTATTCCAAGTGTTTTTGATGGATCTACTGCTGAAATGACGTTGGGGAGTGGAGTTACCCCAAATGATGGCGTTTCTTTAAATGCGTCTAAAAGTGAAAGTGTGCAAGGAGAAAATGTTGTTGGCAGTATTGGAGTGAAAGGGCTCCTTAAACTCTTTGGATTTCAAGACCATGAAAACATTGCTGTCTCAAAAATGTCATCCGGAGCTGCCATACTACTAAATATACTATGTACTTCAAATTTAAAGTTGAACATCAAGCACTTTATTGAAGCTGTGTAGTTGGTCCGATCACAAGCTCACGGACACACGCATGTTGGGGAAGATTGTAGATGAACTTGACGCTTTCGGCGATATCCTCAGGATCCAAAACCTTGTGGAGATTATCTGATACCCATTTCCTGTACCCCGAAATAGTGGTCGTGTCATTGCTTGTTTCTAAAAGTTCAGTTTGAACAACACCTGGGTTCAAAGCTGTTACCCGAACGTTGGAACCTGAAACTTCTGCCTGGAGAGCTTCGGAAAACCCTTGAACGGCATATTTTGTGGTGCAATAGGCAACATGATTGGTAAAAGGCTTGATCCCTGCAATGCTTCCAACATTAATGATTGTTCCACTCTTGCGCTCAAGCATTCCCGCAATGACTGCCTTGGTACCATTGATCACACCATTAACATTAATGTTTACCATTGTTCCAATATCCCCAGTGCTTTGCTCAGAAAGTGCACCCAAGAACATAACTCCCGCATTGTTGACTATTAAGTCAGCTGGTCCATAGAGCTCTTCCGCCTGCCTAACAGCCTCCTTCATTTCTACTGGGTTAGTTACATCCACACTGACAGCTAAGGTATTTGGAAGGTTGAATGCCTTCATTAGTTCCTTTCTGCGACTAATGAGAAGAAGAGGGTGTCCCATTTCGGAAAGCTTTTTGGCGATGGCTGCTCCAATGCCAACTGAGGCTCCAGTAACAATAGCCAATGGTTTGCTAGCAGAAGTAGTGCTTTGAGATACCATTTTTGAATATAGTTAACGATATATTATATATATATTAAGATCTTGTTCAGAATCAAATTTTTTCCTGTCTGAACTAAATGCAAATGGTCGCCTTCGAGGCTTCTTTTAAACACTCTGGGATGTGTGAAATGAGCTTTTTGAATGGAAAATGGAATCTGGCACTCTTTTACAACCATCTACCAATCATGTTCTAGAGAAATTGCTTTTTAAGGATCCCTGTAGCCAATCATAGGCATGATAAATGCCTTCTTCTATGAAGGTCTTTGAAAATTCACTTGCAAGTGTAACCCTAAGCCCGGAAAAACACAAGAATAAATGATCAGAACGATAGCCAATCACAAGGCAGAGAAATAAAACTGGTAGTCCTTTACAATTACGTCTTTGTTTTAAAAGTCTTGTTTTGGCCTCTGTAGACTGTAAAAGAGGTCAAAGCAAGGCTACCCTCCTCAAAGGTGTTTTCTTTTGACTAGACTGTTTCTCACTACTCTTTAGAATTCTTAGGGTACCTGTACCCGTGGTCCATGGACCATGAGCCATGAGGGTTATAAGGTGATGGTTGATGCAGAATGTGGAGTGAGACAAGCGAGAAAGGAATCATCTTACATTATGCAAAGTTTCGATGGAGGCCAGCGGGTAGGAATGCATGAACATATCCTTCGACTGAAGCCTTGGCTGCAGAAGATCATCATACTAATGAAGTTAAAATCTTCATTATCCTTCTAAAAGAAAATAATAGACTCAAAGATGGTCAGAAAGGTCAAATAATCTTTGTGAAAGGCGCTTTGCTTACAAAGAAGCGGGGAACTATCCAACATTACACATACTTTAAATACACAAACCATGACAGGTCAATTACGGGATTTTATAGCAATAATAGAACGAGAGCTCCGTACTTCATGGCAGTTATTGTACTTAACGCATACTGAACATTCACGAGGACATTCATGAGGGGGTGGGATTGGAAGAGGTCAAGCTCCAATACTTACCCCAATTGGTTACTCATGCATGATACCGTTATTGGGCTTCAAAGAAAAAAATAGAAAAGAAAGAAGAAGCAAAATAAGGTAAAAGTTTGGCCCTCGTCCTTGCTGCCTTATTCTGAAAATGTAGTGGCTAATGAATGGTTCCTCTCTGGCACTGAGCTTCCTGCCCAAGACCCAGATAAAAAGGCGGTGAGTGTGGGTAGAGTGCACCTTTGGTGTTGTTGTTCATTATTTGAGAGTCTTCTTCCAGGTGAAGCATTTATTGTGCATGTTAGCAATGTGTACAAAGCTTGAACATGTTATACACGGGTATTGGAGAGTGGGAGAGGAAGGGGCATGCAGAAGAATCAGCTCTCCACATGCTCTCCACGTGATCATCTTTGCTATATATGGTTACGACTTCCTAACATGGGTTAGATGTATTTTTGATACTATAATTATTTTATTTGTATGTATACCAAACTGTTGATACAAAATTAAACAAGGTACAGATTCAAGATAAGGTTAATTATTAAGCACCAAAGAAATCTGTTCCAAAGACCAATCTGTCGTTGTAGAAGGGGCATAGGCAAGAAAAATAAAACTAAGTAGATGAAGGTGTCGAGGAAACATGGTGTTAAGATATTTGTGCTAGTGGGATACACGTCAACCTAGGTCAGGTGAGCAAGAGTTATTTGCAAGGGGTCATGGAGGCAAAGGGGTATGTGAGGAGGCGGCATAAGGGAAGGAAGGGGGGTGGGGGTGGACGTGTGATGTTGATGCTGCTTCTATTTCTGTGCTTCACTGTGGATATGGGTGCTTCCCAACAGCAGACGGTCACAATCAAAATCGGGCTGGGATATAACTATCTCTCCCCGGTGACGGGGAGTGTGAGGGAGGCCTTTGATGGGGTAAAGCTCCTACGGGACATAATCCAAGACCACTCTGACGGAATCCTCGACAACGAGTTTACAATTACCAATCCTAATTCCGGTCGCTCTGTGGTGTATCACTTTGAGTTTGTCATGTACCCGACGTGGTGTAATGAAGCGGGGGGTGTAGAGGGCGCCTATCATTTCTCTTTGGTGAACCGCGTTCATGCCATCCTGGGCATGGTGTGCTCTTCTTCCACTGCTGGGGCTATCAGGATTACCTCCTTGTTCCGCATCCCTGTTATATCCTGGTCCTCCTCCTCCGCATTACTGTCCGATCACGTCACCTACCCGTACTTCCTGCGTACAATTGCAGATGATACGAGGCAATCCGAAGTTATAGTAGATGTGGTGAATCACTTTGGTTGGCGTAAAGTGAGTGTCATATCCTCCAAGGATACATATTCACTGGGACTCTATCAGGCAACCAAGGCGAACGCTTCAAAGAAAGGAGTTTCGTTTTGGATCGATATCCAATTCAAGGGGGCTACTTTGGATGCGGTGGGGGACGCGGGTTTGATACGCAGCCACATTAAAACACTCCGGGATTCTTCCTCGAGGATTATTTTAATGCTCCTAAGTGGAACAGATGGGGCTGTTGTGTTTGAGGCAATGAAAGCCGAGAATTTCGTTTCCCGAGACATTGTTATTGTGACTCCAGATGCTTTGAGTGTTTCAGGTGCGCGTCCCTGGGCGGCGGGAGCAGCTGAGAAATTTGTGGGGCATCTCGGAGTTCAAATTACTGGCAGCATTGAGTCCCCACTTGTGGATGCAATTAATGCAAAATGGAAGACTACCCAGTATGAGGATTTGGACAATGATGGGGAAATTGGGCCTGTAAGTGCTTTGGATGCATTTCTTGCAATAGCATACGGGTTTCAGGAAGTGATTAATCAAAATGGGAATATAGACGATGGAGTGGATGTGTATGAGAAGATGAAGAGCACTTCCTTTGATGGGCTTTCTTCTAAACGTATAAGCTTCAATGCAATGAACGGGGACTTCAATTCTGCCGTTTATCAAGTTTACCAGTACGATTCCGCGGGATCTAGTAACACTTTATTCAGATGGGAGGAAGGCTCCTTAACACAAGAGCGTGATTTCGTATGGAGTGAGGTGCCCCTGGACGGATCATGTCCAAATGATTGTTCGGCCCCGAACGGAAATTGCGATTCAAATACAGCCACTTGTTCCTGCTTAGCTTCTTTTGCAGGGGACAACTGTAATGTGGTATCTCCCATACCTATATCAACAGCGACATCTGGAATTTTTGCCTACGCATCAAGTGTCCCGTGCAAAAGCGCCACATACTTTACATTTATAGCAACTGAATACACTGTAGAGTGGGGAATTAGTCTAGAAACAGGTAGACAGGTGGGTAATGATGGTGCTTTTGATGCTCTGCTTCTGGTTGAGCATGGTAATAAGACCATGAGTGAGACACTCTCGCAGGGGTTTGCATGGAATGTGATAAATCAAGCACCTTTTCATTCCATTGTCGATGGCATCCAGACGTTCACCACGTCGTCACGGAACGAATCGCAAAAAGGGCTGTACACGATCAGCGTTATCCCCACCGGGCATTCCTGTCCAGCTCCAGGCTTTCGAATTTTTGTCAAGGAGACTAGTACACTGATTAGTAAGTTAGAGGTGTTAAATTGTCTTGGGATTGTTCCCGTTTCTAATCCGTAATATGTTTTTCATTTGATTTTTAATGCCACCAGGGGGTTGTGATTCAATTGTTGACGGCAAGATTTTCTATGAAGATTTTGAATTGGCCAATGAATCCAATATAGCAGGGCTCGTAATAACCGTAACATTTCTTCTGCTTTTTGTTCTTTGCGTTGCCTATGTGGGCTTCCGATCTATCAAGAGAAGTCGTCTAGCGACGGTGAAGGCGATTGACTGTTCGCATGGAATGGAGTTGTCTGTAACTAATACCATTGCTGTTGGTTCCGCCGTTGTAGAGTCAGTTCAGTTGCTGTCGTTATGTTTGGACACAGATTTGGATTGGGATACAATTAGTCCCCTCCAAATGATCTCAGAGGCAATTGGATTTGGTAAGCAGAGCATATACTTCTGGTCGTTCTGGTTGGCTGTAGTTGCCTCATGTCTGTGGCTATTTTATACTTTAAGTTTAAAGATGCAGATATTTCAAACTCTCGAGGAGCGCTTTACTTTTGTGAAGTTTCTTTTGATTCCTCGAGCCTATTATCTCCCTCTCATTGCAGACGTTGGTTTTATTCCCATATCGCAAACCTTTCTAAAATCTTTTCGATGTGTTTATCTTCCTACCCAACAAGTGGTGTTGGAGGTAAATGATTGTGAGACTGACTGCTGGACAGACACTCACTACATCCACATCGCTTTTGCTATCCTTTTATCCATCACTTACTGTCCCTATGTGATTCGATCTTCTTACTACTGGCAGGTAAGGTGCTATGCTTTTCATTGTGTCATTTGAAACCCTAAGCTAACCTTTTTGTTCAATGCTAAATATGCTTCTTTGGTTCATTGTAAATGACTATTAATCAAAAGGATCTTTCTCGTAACCTTCAAGTCATTTACATTGCCGAGTTTCACGTACGAAATGCAATCTTTAAATTAATTATTGTTTTCTTAGTTGTCATATTTTATACAAACACTAGCGTGGTTCTTGGGATTATCTGTGTTTTGTGTGCTTATTTCATCTATTGGATTCAGATACGACACCCCTGCAACTTCAGGTGGATCTCATTGACACGGCAAGTTGGGCTTTTTATTGCTATTCAGCTTTGTATATTTGGAGCTGTTCTTCACCAGGTCAGGGACAATGAAACCGTATTTACTGGCTTGTTTTTTGGTTTTGCTATCGTTGAAGTGGGGTGTGCACTGGGATTTATTTGGTTCAAATATTCGCCCTTGTTTGATTCGAAAAAGCGCTCCAAAAAATCAGATGTCTTTTTTAAGAACAAAGTTTTGATGAACATGACAGTGTCTAGAAAGGGTTCTGTTTATCTGTAAGTATATCATTTAAAAAATCACCGGCAGCAAAAAAGACAAACACATGAAGCTGACATCCTTGTTTATTTCTTTTCCGTTACCTTTGTTCCCATTTCAGCATGGAAGAGTCAACCCCCGAGAAGCAAAAAAGCTCGAAAATTTTCCCGGAGAACATGTCTAGTGTGATTCCTCACATGCTCAGTGCGCTTTCTGGGTCCTCAGCCTATGAGCGGGGCATGGTGATGACTCTGATGGCCAATGAACACGGCCTGTTCAAACTGTGCCAACGATTGGGAATGTCTGACACTGAGCAAGAGTCTGCACAGAATTGGAGGGGGTTAGCATATCTCCTTGCTTCCCTGGCATATTTCAAGGCCACCCAGGAGGATAAGGGAGTCATACTCGAGCGGTTCCGCAACGAAATTCTTCTGAAGCAAGAGAGTGTCGCGGCCGGAGAAGTGGAGTCTGGGGTCTTTAAGAGTGACAAAGATATGAGCCGAGGAGCATGGCAATAAAGTAAGCAATGGGATGTACAGTTTATGTAGCGTTTACCCACTTTTGAACTTCGCTTTTGAATCTTCCTATTTGGCATTATCGCAAGCTTCGGCACCGTTTTTTGGAGGTAAATTGGTTAAGCATTGGTGGTCAAAGTGGCTAAGCATTAGTGGTCAAAGTGGCTAAGCATTAGTGGGTGTAATAGATCCCATTTTTGCACGAAAAAACTACGCCCATTTTTTGGACAACTTAGTGGAGATTCGCGTGAATAGTTATAGAACACGATAAAACAAACTCAGCACTTCATGTACTTCATGAACAGAGCGAACAAGCTTGAAACGGAAACAGGAATAAAGCACCCTCTAGGTACGAGCGGAGAACAAAGATAAAAGATGGGTCGAAATAAAACAAATACTTCGCCAGTAGTATTTGAATATAAGCTTTTATTCTTCATCCTAACTGAAACCCTACAACACAAACAACCCAGCTAGAAAACTTTATATTCGCAGCTGGCCACAGGAACACCTGTTGTTCCTCAAGCTTAAAAATTTTCATCCTAGTGATTTCTAAAATTCTTGATTTATACAGCGACCTATTAGTGTTGTGATCGAGATTTTAAGTTTCTCCTGTTGATTTAATCCAGGACAACCTTTGATATATCGACAGAG
>PDIM01000030.1:268079-279809 GCA_002811675.1 Ichthyosporea sp. XGB-2017a | reverse complement strand
GGATCGCGGTTGCACGTTCATTTTGGCCCTATAAGGTTGTTTCCGCTTCCCGCCATTTCGTGAATTTCCTTTTAAGGCAGTCAACGACATATCGCTGCCGGGAGTTATTAGTTAGTTAAACAAAAGCTTCTCGACTCTGTTGCTGCATTCTTTGACGAGTATATTTATCGACTCGATGTTTACAAATACATTGTTTCCGTGTATAAGCGGAAGCTCTCCTCAAATGAACTCCAGCAACTAGTGGAATTCTTCTGCGTTAACCCGCGCCATTTATATCCTGAAAATTCCTTCAATCATGCTGTAGATGTTCTGTTTTTAGATAACTTAACTGAAAGCAAGGAAGAGCGAAATTCCCTGGTCATGTGCGTGTTCGAGAAAATGAAAGGCGACTCTTCTAGTCTACTTCCCTTTTGGAAGGAATTAAACAGCCGCTATCGCTCCGCCTTGTACCCCTCTACCATATCTTCGTTTGAAATTCGTGTGCAACATTTTAAAATCGAAACAGCTCTGAACAGTACGACAATGGGAATGATTAACTCGGTTAACGTTTTAGCCAAATGCAAAGAAAAGTCACAAATAGACGCCCTATACAAAAAGCTTTTCAACACTAGTGATGACTGCATAGATAATGTATTGGCTTTTCAGCTTGCCATGAGCTCTCTTATAGGCAAAGGTGAAACTGTTGACAAAGATTTGATGTCAGCCTTAAAGCCGTTAGCACAAGCGTCGTTCAAGCGCAAGGCATGTTTAGTTTCGAGTAAAATTAAATCACTGGAAGAATCTGTTTCCTCGTTGAGGAAAATATTGCAAAAATATAGTGAAAATAATGGCGATCCTGTGCGTAATTACGGTTTTCCGAAATTTTCATTTCCTCAAAGTGCAGATATTCAGAGATTTGTTCGCAGTTCAACCCACCATGACCAAAATTTCTATGTGGGTAATCTTCCAACGACCCGCACCTTCACTGCTAGGCACTTTCGCGGAGGAAGACTTGAATTAGGAGGAGGATGCTATGTCCTAGCTAGTTATTATGGTGTTGGAAAATCGTGCAGGCTGTGTTTGAAAAAGTGTGGTAATTTCCGGACGGACAATGAGGTGAAACAGGTCGAATATGCCAAGGCTAAGAAAGAACTAAATATTCTTATTTCTGAATTAGAAAAGACGAAGAAAAACATGGTAAAGCATTGTAGAACATGTCAATTTCCTGAGCTGATAATACCTGAACAACTGGAAGAAATGTTTGGTCCCTCGGAGACCATCAAAACGTCCTCAACTTCGTCGACTGAAACCTTTGCCACAAGCACGAATCCCAGAGATGGCCTTACGGATCACGATTGCAACGAACCAAGCCATAAAAAGGCGAAAACCACACACCGGTGCCGTCCTGATGACATATTCGATGACATTATTGTAATTGAATAAGAGCATTTACGAAATCACACGACACACTATCATCGTTTATTCGTATCTAGTGTGATTTTCAAAGTACAATAAAATTGCTTCTTCCCTCGTGTTACGTATTCAGCAGTATAGCGAAATAAATCCCAAAAGGAGAGGAATTCAAAAAAAGAAATGAAATAAGGGACGATGTTTCAAATGCAGTCCAGGCCAGAGAACTCAAAAATTTCAAATTTGAGGGTTTGACTTGAGAAAGGTAAAATAACAATAATAATAATAGCTGGGATAACAGGAATGGCGGCCTGAACAGCTGATCCCTGCTCCAAGGAGCGGTAATCATCACAAACATTGGGAAGGTGGGGGTGGAGGGGGTTATGGGAGGAAGTGGTAATCAAACACATATCTCTCTCCCGCCCAGCTCCCTTTCCTGGCTTTATCCTCTATATATCGCTATACTCAGAACCACTCCACTCCACTCCACTCCACTCCTATCCAATCAACAATATGAACCACCAAATGGCACTGGAGGATCTCCAAGGAGCTGTGTGCATTGTCACTGGGGGCAGCTCGGGAATAGGCCTGGAAACGGTAAAGGGACTGTGCAAACTGGGAGCAGAAGTTATCATTGGTAAGCCTACCCAAGCAACTTCATTTGTGATGTGTAATGGAGGATCTTGATGCACCTTTCTAAAGTTTTGTTTTATATCGCTTGTATTACGTGTAATGCCGGATTCAATCCTTTTTAGCCACCAAAAATGAAAAAGAAGCCCAAGAATCCATTCATTTGATTAGGCAAAGCTGTGAAGAGCAAGAGATTAAAATCTCATATATGCATCTCAATTTACTTTCTTTTGCGTCTGTGAGAAAGTTTGTTACTGAGTTTTGCCAGAAGTATTCGGAACTAAATGTTCTTGTAAACAATGCGGGGATCATGATGGGAACACGAGACGGGTGGCTGACAAAAGATGGTTTGTGCAGTGTTATGCAAGTGAACTATTTGTCGCATTTTTTGCTAACAAAGCTTCTCATGCCCCTTTTAAAAGCTGGTGGACGTCATCGGTTTGCGAAAATTATCAATCTCTCTTCATTTGCGCACCATTTTGGCTCTATCAGTGTGGATGGGTTTAAAAACCCTGGCATTACGGGGATGCTTTGTTATTCAAATTCCAAGTTAGCTATGGTGATGTTCACGTATGAGCTGGCTCGTGTTCTTGATCCGGAAGACAATATTACTGTGAACTGTGCGGATCCAGGCCCTATATACTCTGGTTTCTATGACAATCTTGCCTGGCCAGTGTGGCTGGCTTTTTGTCCCTTTCTTTGGCTCATGGGGCCGTGCGAAAAGGTAAGAGGTTGAAGACAAGTGACATTTTTGTATTTGGTATTGTATAAATTATTAAGATACATTTTGATTAAATGAATTTCAAACTTTTCATTCGCTAGGGTGCGGAAACAGTTATCTACTTGGCCGCCGCAAAGAGTGTACGTCGCGTTACTGGAAAGAGTTTTTTAAACTGCAAAGAAAATAGCACTTCTTGGTCATCGCACAATGAAGTGACTTGTCGAAAGTTGTGGCTTTTGTCATCGGAACTTGCCGGCTGTCTTGGTGATGAATCTGAAAGGGAAGAGTGAAATAAACAGAAGAAGCTAAGCTTTAATTAGCGGCATGCTTTACGAAATTGTGTGCCAAACAGGGTGCCTGTGCCACAGGTTGGTGCACCGTTTCAAAGGAGATGATATCATTTGAGTTTTCCGCCCCTAATCCACTCGTGTATTTGGTGGCGCCCCCTTGGCCCTCGCGCCTGTGGTCCAGGAATACCAAGCAGCAGGAATACTTGAAAACAAAACAAACAAAACAATGGGGGGCTGTGAACGAATGAATGACCTCTGCGAACCATTCGGGTGTAGGAGATTTACAGGGATTGAACAGTCACCAAGACGCTTATGGAACACAGCTGGAGACTGAGGAGTATATATCCCACCCATAGACGACACAACGCACCAGCGAAACACAGCTGGAGACTGAGGAGTATATATCCCACCCATAGACGACACAACGCACCAGCGAAACAAGCAGAAAGATGGATAAAGAAGAATTCAGAAAAGCCGGGTATCAAATGGTATGTGTGTAAATTTGGATAGGATAATTGTTTGGATGGCTTTTTGTTGAAAGAAAAAGAATGTATATTGATAGCATGAGGGATTAGATCGACTATATTGTGGATTATCAAGAAAGTCTCAGAGATAGGCCTGTCCTTCCACAGATCGAACCTGGATATATGAAGAAGCTGATCCCAAGAGATATGCCTGAAGGTAAAAAGCAAATTATTCTTCTTCCTCTTTTCATTTTCTTCTTTTCATTTCCCCTTTTCCGCTGACATCTTTTGTTTTAAATCGTGTTATGTTTTGGCATTAGTTGGGGAATCTTATGATAAAATAATGGCTGATGTTGAAGAAATCATAATGCCTGGAGTAACCCACTGGCAAAGTCCCCGCTTCCATGCCTACTTCCCAACAGGTTGCTCGTACCCGTCTATGTTGGCTGACATGTTATGCCGGTCAATAGCATGTATAGGATTTAGCTGGATTTCTGGTCCGTCGTGCACGGAACTAGAAACCCATGTTATGGACTGGCTTGCAAAGTTGCTGGATCTACCCAGGCAATTCCTGTCTGTCAGTGAAAGCGGCCAGGATCAGTGTGGGGGAGGAGTCATTCAAGGCTCTGCAAGCGAAGCGATTTTGTGCTGCATGCTCGCAGCGAAAAAAAGAGCATCTGAGAAATTGATGAGTGAAAGAAACATTAGTAGAAATGAGGCAGAGGCATTGCTTGTTGGTTACTGTAGTGACCAGGCTCACTCTTCGGTCGAAAAGGGATTTCTTATCGCTGGACTTGAATTCCGAAAATTGGAAAGTGACGCAAATGCATGTCTTCAGGCACCTGTGTTGCTGCAAGAAATCAAAGAAGACCGCGAAAAAGGTAGCGTCTTATATTTTTGTTTGCAAGTTGCGAAACTAACTCTTTTACGAGCATCTTGAATGTACTAAAGGCTAGACTGATTTTGTTCTTTTTAGGCCTTGTACCAATATTCGTTTGCTCGACAGCGGGTACCACAACGTCTTGTGCCATTGATGATCATGTTGGCATTGGCAAAATAAGCAAGGATTATGGAATGTGGATGCATATTGACGCTGCATACGCTGGATCTGCTTGCATTTGTCCGGAGTATCGTGATACGATTAATGGAGTGGAATTTGCAGATTCATTCAATTTCAATCCCCACAAGTGGCTGCTCGTGAACTTTGACTGCAGCGCATTATTTGTGAAAGATAGAAATGCTCTTATTAACGCATTTTCGATTGACCCTGAATACCTTAAAAATCATGCAAGTGACTCAGGAATGGTTACGGACTATCGAAATTGGCAAATACCATTGGGAAGGACTTTTCGCTCACTCAAGTTGTGGTTTGTCATGAGAGCGTATGGGAAGAAAGGTCTTCAAGACTATGTCAGAACACACTGCAGATTGGCGCAATTGTTTAAGGAAAAAATTGAGGCTGATGGGAGATTTGAAGTTGTAGCTCCAGTCAAATTTGGTAAGCTTTTGCATTTACAGAGTGTGGCTTTGTATATTCTTGTGCGTTAATTCTAATAGTCTAATATTATCTGCTTGGTTGTGTGAACAGGATTGGTCTGCTTTAGGCTAGAAGGTGCCGACGATGAAACGAACAAAGAGTTGCTGGATTCCATTGTTAGGGAGGGTCAGATTTTTATGATTCACTCTTCCCTAAAAGGTCGAATCATTCTAAGGTATGTATTTTATTTTTCAGTGTTGAAACCCCAGCCATGTTTATTAAGCTAACATCTTTTCGTTCCTATGCATTTGCTTTCGACTACTATTAACAGGTTTGTCGTGTGCGCAAGGGAAGCTAATGAAGAGGATGTTGAATTTGCTTTTCAAATTCTCAAACGCCATGTGGATTCTATGAGACCAAAGGGTGTATCAGCTCGATAAGTTTGCGCTCTGGTCAAAACACCATACAATAGTAGCAGAGTACTTTGTACATACAACTCGCGTGTCATTGGCAAGACCCGCTTAGCCAGACCAAAAATAAATTATAAACTTGGTTCACGCCAACTGTTTTTTTCTTGTTCTTGTTTTTTTTACATATTATCATATACAGCTGAACTATTCAAAGATCTCATTGGAATGGAATTACGACTCGAAGACATTCTGTGTTCTGGCATATTGTCAGAACCATCAAGCTTCTGATGCATAAATAATGGTAGACGAGTAAAAAAAGAAAGCATGAAAGTTAGCGGAGCGACCTAGCAAAGAGATAGCAATAAATAAATACATACAAAGGAAACTTACCAAAATAAACGAATCTCTTTCAAGAAGTGACGACCGCCTTCTTTCTCCCACAGACGAGGAGTCGTCATCAAGAGCGCTCTCGGAAAATGGACCCATGTTACTCCTAACGCTATGCAAACTGCTGTATCTCACTTTCTCTGGTTGAGGATGATTCGCAACGTCAGCATTATAAATATATATACTACAGCAAACAATTAAGCATCCCAACCAAAAAAGAGATGACGGTTGGAAATCCAGGAACCAGATGGACAAAATTGACACTGTTATAACAGCAACACTGCTGGCAAAAACATGAAACATGTTGTCTACGAATTTCAAAATCAAACTAACAGATAACCCAAGCATTGCTGCGTCAAGAATTATAAGAAATGTCACAACTGTATAGCCATTAAAAAAGCCATAAGTCGTTATACGCTCCCAATGACCATGCAAAAACAAGGCCAGAAAATTAAACACCATGCCAAAAAAGTAGAGCTGTGCATTCTGAAAATGTATACTGTCACTGAATTTCTGTTTCATGATCTTTTCATTGTAGCAGCTCGCAATGCTGGCGCATAAGCACTGAATCAAAATTAGCAAATGTCCCCAACTAAAATGAATTCCCTTTTGCTCCGGTATCAGTGTTTCCGATACATTTTCCGATTCGCCTTCCATACTCGTATTTCGATGTCCTGTATTGCTCCCCCCGGCTTCAGACTGAAACACCGTAGCTTGAGTCATTAAAATTCCTGCCAAAAGAATAATCAGAGATGCCCATTGGATGTTGGATATGTAGCGCTTGAGCATGTATCGAAACAAAAGTGCCGTGGTGATGATGGTGAAGTGCCCCATTAAATTCGCCATCGCGGGATTAAAATGAAGTAGCACAATATAGCGAATATTATTATCTATAAAATAAAACAACCCAGGAACCCCAAAGTGCCAAAACGACTTGATGCTGAAATTGCACGACCCAGGATCTTTCCTGTAAGTATGTAAAGCAAGAGCAAGGCTCACTGTGAACTTTAATGACTCACTCAGCAGCGTTACAGTAACGGGTGCGTATTTGTAGTAATTTTCATCTTGGTTCTTCGATTTCGCAATAAGAAGAGGTAGTATGGAGTTCAGAAGAACAAATATGATTCCAACAGCAGCTTTCTGCACCAGTTCTCGTCGCTTAGACAAGCGAACAAGATAAGCCCCCATTGCGGATCCTTGGGCCAACACGAAGTTGCCACACCCCATTTTGAATATGCTCTCTCCCGCAAAGAATTATTACTGTCCTTTTCTAAAGACATATGCACATTGTGATTTACTTTTGTCAAAGTATGTGGCCGAGCACACAAACATCAACGTTGCACACTTCAACAAAAGAAACCAAAAATGAAAATGCAACCCACAAAACAAAATAATCCTGAAGTCGAAAAGAGACACGGGCGAACAATACAGATCTTTCACCAGACTAGAGGCATTCCTTGATAGACGCTGTAAATATACGTAGCAATCCTTCCTTTATATGCAACTTATCTGACATTAAACAGTGACGTTAGATATTTGATCACTTCACTACAGTAAACACACAAATCAACCAACAAATAACCAATCCCCTAATAAATAATAATTACAAAAACAAAACTATGCTACATGCAAATTACAATGCTGAACGCAACTTTATTCTAAAAAAAATAAAAAAATAACTCCCAGCAGTCAGCAGCCCCCACAGGCCGCCGCGATCAGGGCGCGATGAATCATAATTCACTTCGACTTTTCGAGTTGGGAGTTACATTTAGAAGTGCAATTCCTCCTCATGGATAGACGAACTAAACCGCTATCTAGCCTCCTAGAGTCTAGGCCTAGCTACACAGACTCGACCACTCACGAGGCCTGAACTCTGAGAGAGGGCGATGACCACTAGCTAGGGCAGCTCTCGGACCTCTTTTGCTCACTTCGACTCTCCACTCTCAGCCTGTGATATGACCCCACCAACATCCAACAAAAGCCTTGCTTAGGCAGGTCACCTGTTGGCAATGTGTGCAAAGGTCTCTCCTTCCAAAGCAGATTGCTTGAGAAATAAAGGCATAAATTACAGCTGAATATCCACGCCTAAATATTCACACACAAAGGCAAGCATAACTTTGGTCACGGCGAGAATCGTTGGGCCATGTAAAATGCTGCCATCATCTCCTGAGGTGTGCCAGAATTTCGGGAAATGAGGCGGAATTAGATGTAGGACGGGGACACCCCTCTCTACAAAAGGAATGTGATCATCTTCTATAAATACTCCCCTGGCAGGTACGTTTGAAAATACACTAGAGATTGTAGACGAGTCAATATGCCTCTTTTCGCGCAGTACATTCTCTGTCCAAGTTGTTCAACACATTAATATTTCATGCATTGCGAATCCTCAAGTAAAAACAACACACTTACCGTGCTTCATCAAAGACTTGAAATGGTTTTCCGTATTCGCGAAAAAATTGTAAAACTTTATATCTTGATGACCAATCAAGTCAAGCAGCACCATCAGCTCAATATTCTGCAATTCGTTTCGATCTGGCGATCCAGGAATTCTGCTTTTCTGAAAATGCTCGGCCAAGGCACGGGCCCCATATGTTGAATCTTCCCTTGTCCAGTGATCAAAAGCTTCCTCCCCGTCAAAGAAAACAAGCTGAAGATTTATGGACCTTTCTTTTAACAAAGTTGAATCGATTCTTGCGATCACTTCAGCAATGTGAAGCAAAATGGCACACGGAACAGCCGAATCTGTGGCGCCTACAAATACCTTACCCTCTTCCTTCAACTTCAACGAGTCGTAGTGAGCACTCAAAAGAAGGCGCTTGCCTTTTAAACCATCTCTGCCCAGATTTAATGTAGCGATTACGTTCGTAAACTCATGTGGCCCAAAAGGGGTGTTGGAAGTAAAGGTGTGCTCTTGGACTTCAAAAACTCCCGTCTTTTGCAAAGTATTTACAATATAGTTTCGAACATGCTTATGCCCTACCGTACCTGGAATTCTTTCAATCATAATGTTGTCCAAATGCTCCCCAAGCAGTTTCTTCTCGTTTATCCTAGACATTACAAATTCCCCAGAAAGTTTAACTTCAACTTTCGCATCAAACTCCTTTCCCAGGCCGGCCTGATATTTTGCTTTCCACGAAGTGTGTATTCCCCACAGCATCACTATTCCAAACACTATTAGCGCCAAGAAACCAGAAACTTCCGTAGTTTTTCTGGGATAAATTCTTTTGATTTTCTTCATCATACTAGAGCCCTTCCTTTTCTCCATCCCCTCCCGTTTACCACTGAATAAACCAGTGCTTTACAAACCGGTTATCAATATCCTATCTCAAAGTAACTCGCACTACACTATGGGAATCATGGGCCCACAGCAGCACGATTGACAATCAAGTACAGAAACATGCAGTTAGTTATTTTCAGTGTAGTGCAGCTTGGTGTCGTAAATCCCCCCCCCCCCCTTTGCAGGTAACTCCTTTTCTCCTTCACTCTTCTCCTGCTGCACGTCCCTGTCGATGAAGCACCGTCCTCCCCTTCGTGGATTAGGGGATCCTTGGGCGAGGTACAGTTTCGTGCATCATGATGGCCAGTCAGTCCATGTGCAGTAGTGGTACTATAATACAGCCAAGTCAGTGGGCCTGCCATAAATAATAATATTTCTCCTCCATTATAAATGAACAGCTACTCTTCTCCTTCAGTATTCTACCTCACCTTGCACTTCGGAGATTGTGGAGATTCACTCGCTTGTTCACTCGCTGAATCAGCTGCCTCTTAACCCGGCACTCTATGTCTCTACTCCAAGTGCATCTGTTGTCTTCCCAGTACTGAATAATAATAATCTTGTAATACCCGTTTAGCTTTGCAAAACTTTTGCGTTATGTTAGGAAGTGATGTCAAGGCGGAGCCGGCAACATACTATCTCTTGTTTGACGGCTCCTGCCAGCCAAAAGGTTCTGGATGTTCCTCTATTGGACTTTTTGTTGACAGGGAAGGACTTGCAAATGAAATGTTTAAAATATCCTCGCCTTTAGTTACCGGCACTACTAGCAATGAATCAGAATATTTCGGGCTTATTCGAGGGCTCAGGATGCTCCTAAGAACCATAGGTGTAAGCCAGTCTCACAAGGTACCATTGGTTGTGATTAGCGATTCCGAATTGGTTCTGAATCAAATACAAGGCGTCTATCAGTGCAGGAACACTCACCTGAGACTTCTTTGCACTACGGCACGAGGTCTTTTGGAAAGCTTCCCGAGAGTCTGTTACAAACATGTTAACCGTGACATGAACGAAGAAGCGGACGTGCTGGCGAAAGAGTCTGTTAATAAGCAGCAGGACCGCAATGCTCTTGCTGAGTTTTATCCAAATCTTGCATTTGCATTTGAAGCTTCGGTCCAGGACAAAACGGTCGTTGTTACTAATAACTTTTGGGCTAACACACCAGAGAAGCTATCATTCATTGACGCTGCGTTTTTATTGAAATGTTTTGGTGAATCAGCTTTACGCCATATGAAGGATCCTTACCCCTTGACTATACTTCGTGGGCGCGAATCAATGAATATTTTAGGAATCTTTGCAGATGACATCACTCTGAGGTTTAATCTAAATTCCGGGGGTACTAGCAAACCTGTAGTTCTAACTAATGTACTTGTTGTTCACCGCTTTGCCGTACCTTTGCACGTTTCTTTATCGGAATGGAAACCAGAACTTTTGAAAGACATTGAGCAAGTTACTATTGGTGAAAAGGATCCGAAAATTTTTGGCTCAAAGTACTCTACCCACCCCTTTTGGAATTCAAAGGTGGTATACCTTTCCTCGGCTATTATTCCTTAAGCATTTGGGAGCAGATAACCCATTGATTCTATCACATATAAATTCTCAATGTTATATTTCAAACCTTTGGGGATCATCGTCCACTTTTGATCGCTTTTGAAAAATACCAAGCCTTTCTGATAAGCGCATTTGTGTGATTCGGTAGCCCTTTTGTCACTTTATCTTAAAATAAAAACATCTTAAGCACTTACCTGCCC
Organism: Ichthyosporea sp. XGB-2017a; assembly: GCA_002811675.1. Taxonomy (NCBI): domain Eukaryota; class Ichthyosporea; order Dermocystida; genus Chromosphaera; species Chromosphaera perkinsii. The sequence continues at coordinate 269,019 of PDIM01000030.1, read as the reverse complement.
TTGTACCTAGCTTATCTGCTGGATGGCCATATTGACTTTGCTGATCAAGGCATTCTGCTTGGTTGAATCTTCAGAATAACGTGATAGTAGCCTTTTCTCTTCCTCTTCTACCTTTTCGCTGCTATTTGACAATCTGTTATCAAGAAGATCAGCGAATGTAGAAAACTCATCTGGCCCCTGCAAGTGCTGAACCTTTGGAAGCTTTATATGCACAGGGGTAGTGTGTCCATTGTCATGTGTTAATTGGGCCTCAATCTTCTTTTTTTTAATCAAATAGTTTGTATACTTTTCAATGGCTTTTGCTCCTAATGAAGGGTCTTTGATTGCCAGTTGCATACCGCTTGTGCCAGGGGCATTAGGATCAATCAGAGACTCGTTCAATAGATATTCCACTCTTTCCGTGGGAGTAAGGTTGGCCGTCTGACCATTTGCAGCTGCTTTCTTTTCACCTACAGAATCTTCAGCTTCAGGTGAAGACTCCAAAATGTCCTCAAAATCTTTTACTAAATCGACAGCTTGAACTGCTTCTTTCACTGATTTCGCGATTCCTTCGGGACTTGTAGTAAAATCCCCTCTTAAATTCTCATCCCCCATAAGCTGCTTGAGCAGATCAAAAGTCTTTTGAAATGTGTCTCCTTGCGAGCGAACTGGCCTTTGACCTGTCAAAATAATTAAGGTTCTATTCTTGAGCATTTGTTTTCTCCTTTCCATAGACTGGGCGACTCGAAAAATACCAAAATATACTTACCTTCACCATATACCTTTCCAAATGAGTACCCAAGGAGAGAGCTTAAAGTGAAAGATGCACACAATGCCAAGGAAAGGAGAAAAGCGGAAATTTTCATAGTTTCTTCAATCAATGAGACACCAAAAGAAGGCAACTACCCTTTCAATTGAATAATCAACAGTATATCACCCTTAGATTAACGTCTTCAGTAAT
>PDIM01000030.1:213064-256701 GCA_002811675.1 Ichthyosporea sp. XGB-2017a | reverse complement strand
CAAGAAACTGTTTAAGCTACACTTTCTAAATGAATATCTAACGTTCATCTTTTTAATTATCACAAAGCGGTATTAGAAATGTGCTCCATCTCCACGATATTCCCAAATTCATTATTGTGAAAAAAGGGGGAAAAGACTAACCGCCACATCACCATCAAAAGACTTCGCTGCGTAAATGAAGAAGAAGTATTTGCCCGTTCCAAAACATAGAAGAGGTACTCGGACCAAAACATGCAGTGAGAACTTGCGTATCCGTCCCAAAACATAACTTTGAAGCTTATATATGTGCACACACACTAGACGTCGCAGTTCAACGAGAACCAATAATTAAGCAATTAAGCATATAATATAAAGTCCACGACTATGACGAACTTATTTATATAACGCTCCTTGGATGAACTGCCAATAGGAAGCAAAGTAATTAGGGGAATGGAGTATGGGATCACGGAGGGAGAATTTACAAATACAGGAGTCTAGGGACTACCATATTCAGTGTATTTCAACCCGAAATAGGAAAATAGCAGTTCCCAATTTAAAATTGACAAGTGGCACATGGATTGGCATGTTCTCGTGCAAAACTACTTTAAGTCTGATTTAAATTTTGTGGCTGTTACTCATTCTCTTTAGCGGCGCATGTGATCCTCGCTTTGTTTCAAGAATTCCCTTAAAACACTGAGAAAAGCACCGGCATCTCGCGCTGGTCTGGGAGGTGCGCATAGCATACTATACTCCCAACATGTGTAGTGGCGGAATGGAGTTCAAAAGAGGGGAAGCACTTCGAGGCTTTTGAATTTTGTATAAAAGGGACTTTTTTGCTTCCAAGAGACAGTTTTCATCATCGAACAGTCTCTTAGAAAAAAGATTTCGAATTTTACTTTTTTATAATCACTACACGATTTGAAAATTCTAACTATGAGTCAGACAAAGTCACAGAAAGCTTTGGGCGGTGCTGAAATTGCCCCACCCCCCAGTCAAAACGACGATGTTTATTCCATTGATGCTTTGAATGCTTCGCAGACAAAAATTCAAAAGATCATCTCAGCAATTAAGCGTTCGTGCACTGGGCACACAGCCTATTTGTGGTTACTCTTTGCATCTTACGTTCTGTGCAGATCCTTGGATAGAATTTGGTTTAACAGGTGGATGAAAGAAATGCCAAGCTACAACTGGATGAACACTGCCATTTTGTTTCCAGTCGGTGTCAACTTTTTCATGTGGTGTTGTCTTTTCTACTTCCGTGTCATCAAAAACTCAATCCCTAAGAGCAAAAGAGATGTGTCATTGTGGACCCTTGGCTTTATCGCCTCTCAGGATTCCTTGAACAGTATCATTGCTGGTTTCGCCACCCCTTTTCTTACAGTCTCTATGCAAAATGTTCTGCAACAGTCTGTACTGATTTTTGTGATGTTTTCTTCTTACATTTGGCTCAAACGTAGATACTTGGGTTGCCATTACTTGGGTGCTGTCCTTACAATCTACGGCATTATGGTTTCAGTTATGGGTATTTTTAATGGTGATGATATCAGTGTTGTTGTCAATGGCGTTGTTGTTCCTATCTCCGCTCTTTATGTGATTATTTTCATTGTGTCAAACATTCCTGCTGCTGCTTCTTACACTATTAAAGAAAAGCTGCTGAAGAAACATGATTGCAATGTCTACTGGTTTAATGCCTGGATCGGCTTTTTCCAGTTGCTTGTTGGTCTTGCCACCATTCCTGTTGTGTTCATACCCATGCCCGAACCTGCTACCGTCATTTCCCCAAGTGAGCTTGGTGGATACCTTCACGAAGGTTTTCTGTGCTTCTTTGGAATCACTTCCCCGGATAGAGATGACGAGTGCAGCATGCCATGGTTCTGGTGGATCCTTTACTCTGTCTTTAACATTGGATTTAATATTCTTATGACCATGATGTTCAAAGAAGCTTCTGCTGTTTATGTCATTATTGCTGCCGGGGCGGTTATGATTGTATCCTCTATCATGAGTATCTCTGAATTTTTGGTTGGAAGCTCTGCCCAGGCTATTGATGTCGAAACAGCCTATTCTCTTATTATAACAGCGATTTCTATTGTTGTTTACAACTCCAAACCCGAAAAAGATATCCACGGCAATGACGTTATCGGTGTCGACCCTCAAAATGATGATGATGACAAACAATTCGACATCGAAAACTCTTCTTCGACTGAAAAGCATATGTATCCCATTGATAGCCGTCGCCGTTCTTCAATGCTTAACAGAATCTAAAACTTTGTCTTAAAATGAAACACTCAAATATAATGGAGAAAAGAGCTGGTCTCTAATTTATTATGTACGAAAAAAGAATCTTATGGTATGAAATATCAAAATAAAGTCATGGAATAAGATTTCCTGTAATATCGAATTAAAACACATTTATTAGAATTTTAGTGGCTTAAAGAGTGAATGGGAGTCGATGAAGAAAAGAATTGATCATACTATGCATGGTGAAGGAGAATAGTACTCAAAACATCGGCATGCGCTTAACATGCTTACTTGCAATTTCTTCTTTTCGCAAATCAGAACTAAATTTCGCTACTTTGTCCCTAAGATCTTGCGCAACCTTTATCTTTTTCGCCAGAATTTCATCCAGCCGTTTTGAGTAGGTTTCCATATCATAATCAGGGTCATCCACTCTTTGAAGCATGATCTCCTCCTCGTTCATCAAACTAGTTTCCACCCCCAAGGCCACTCGATGTTCTTCGACAAGCAATTCCTGATCTTCCATTATATCATTGATGGCCCCATGAAACTGAAACAATTCTTTGGTTGCCTCTCTTCCTAAACTTCGATGAAGAAGCACTAAATCTTCGCCTATAGGGTTTCCAGACATTTGCTGCATATCTTTGAAATCTTCATTCTCTTCCTCCTCCACAACAGCAGGGGTGGCACTCACAAAGTCTTCCTTTGAACGCTTTCCAGGAAGTTCTTTTGCTCGATCTGAATAACGCAAAGTATTCAACGAATGCTCACAAGACCCCGAACCTGGTGATATGGTCGCAATCATTACCGTTCGGGAATTTTCACCAATAAAAGAATCTTTTAGAACTTGAGTTAACTTGCTTGCTCGGAAGGGGGTATAATCGCCCTTTTTTCCCAAAGCTCTTATACACTCTTTGAGAGCAAGAAGGCTTTTGTTTATCTCAGCTCCTTCCATTCGAGTTTTTCGATCTGCACTGCTTGTATCTACACCTCTCTCGTTCCCAGCCAAGTCAATCAAAGAAAATTTTCCATAAAGTTTTTTGTTGGAATTTGTTTTCAAAATGATCTGAAAAACGGCATGAGACCGAGACGAGTTATTATTGGCCGATGTCTTTCCAGAAGTTCGGACAGCATTACCCTTCTTAATTAAGTCTAAAACTTCTTCTGTTTCATGCACAAGTGTAGTTTGAAGCCCAACCACTTGCACTTGCTGTTTAGCATCTTCTAACACTCGGAGTTTTTTCTTATCGTTCAAAAGGTCAAAGACTTTACCTCCGTAAATTTCGAAAAAGCTAACAGAAACCCATAAATCTTTTTCACGATACTTAGGAGACTGAAGCAATTCAAAAACATCCTTGGCAGCAAGTGCGTATATCCCCTCTTCACATTTCTTTGATCCAACATTTCCCCCCATAGTCTACAACAAAAGAAATAAGGAAAGGGCAAATGAAAGAACAAGAAGGTGAGGTTAATAAACGCCCAGCTAAAACAAAGCTAGTTCACATCAACATATACATACATGTGTTTTTCCAGAACCTGTCTGCCCATACGCAAAGCAAGTGGCCATTCCCTTTTCGAATATAGTCTTCACTAAGGGTTTTGCGGTGTATTGGTACACAAGTTCATTCGAAGAGTTCTCACCAAACGCATAATCAAAGTTGAATTGGTGATTTTCTAGATATTTCGTAAGGTCGACCTTGAGTTTAGGCTCGTGTACAATGACCGAAGTTCCATCAGGAATAGTAATCACGTCAACGTCCTTTCGATTTTCTTCTTTTCTATTAATGGGCCGTTTGCGAACACATACGGCAATTTTATGTTCGCGGGGATCGTACGAAATCGAGCGATAAGGCGGAAGCTTTGACCGGTACTCTCGAATCATAGATAGGAATTCGTTGTTCGGATTCGAAGGATCATCTTCTTCTTGTCGTCTTTTCATTTCTTCTGCTTGTCGCTGTCTCCTATCTTCTCTATTCTTTTTAATCTTTTCAGCTTCCTCCACAACTTTTGTCACCTTGCGGGCGGGGCTTGGTTGAGGTTTGTTTCCGTTTTGAGGCACAAACGAAATGGATTCCGAAACTGCACGTTGCAAAGGTTGCGCTTGGGGTGCTTGATTGTTCGGCTGTGAGGCAGCAGGACGTCGATTAAAAATATGAGGATTAAGTTTCGCTAGGGCATCAACTTCAATCTGAGCAGTAGGGTGGCAAATCTAAACGTTAATAACAACCCATTTCTTCCTTAGCTTCAGGATTTAACTAGACTTACCGCTTTTCCTTTCGTTTCTTCGCTTTCAAACCATTCGACGGTAACCGTACTATTCTCCTCATTGAAGCCGCTGACCACAGCAGAATGAACTCTACCATCAGTTCTTTGAATATTCACTTGGTCACCAACACTTAGGCCGACGCTCTCCATCATTACCATTTTATCGAAATATCAAACTTGGAAATGAAGCACTAAATAAGATGGTGGTCTGGGAATAGTGTAAAAAAATAGCAATGTACGGTGTGCTCTGGGTATTTCTCGAGATTGAGCACCTTCTATGATTTATACACACACGCTAGCCCTGATTCTTGGATCTTGAACCTTTCTGAGAGGCTTAGAGCACTTTTAATCCAAAAGTGTGCAACTAAATACAAGTACAGGGGGCAAATAGGAAACCGCAAAAACCCGCCTGCACCTTAATTTGGCCTCTGCATTCCTTTGGAGGGTACATATTAATTCCAGGTTTAGGGGTTATTGTCTTATATGGTAGGGGTAGGGGAAGAGCAACATGTGATAAATGTACTGTATATTGTTTATCACAGAAATAAATAGGCTGAAGTGGCTTTTTCTCTTCTGCGCGGTGACTGGCGTTTCTTTGTAATTAGGATTTGGTGTAGTTTATTGTGAAAAGGAAGATGCCTACTCTACTTAAAGGTCATGAGAATGAGGTGGTGACTGTCGAGTATTTGATAAAACATGGATTGCTGTGTTCGGGAGACGCTAATGGTGAGTTGCTAGTGGAGAAACCTTCTTTGTTTCACTATCAGTTTGACTAAAAGTTGATTTTATTTCACTTGATGGAACTCTTTGTAGGTGCAATTAAGTTGTGGGATGTGGATCAACAAAAGTGCACTCAAACAATTGATGCCATGTGTGAATTTGGGGGGGGAGCAGTGAACAGCTTTTGTCTCCATCCTACAAACGAACACATTCTATATGTGGCGTGTGGTAACCAAATAGGCTCATTGGATTTGCGAAATGCTAATACTTGGATAGAGAAGTATGATGTCAGCAAGGATGATATTAACCAAATAAGTATTAATGGGAAGGGAAAACTACTCGCAGCTGCTGACGATGAAGGTAGGGAGTGGTTTGTTATTTGGACCCAGACTCTGTTGCTTAACGATTGAAGTTAACATTTACACCATTAAAATTCTTGTTAGGTGAGATTCAAGTGATTGACCTTGAGACAAAATATGTAAAGTCTTCCCTTAGCAACGGACACTCAAGTATTTGCTCAGGCGTGCTGTTTCGGCCTAATAACCCCTGGGAGATAGTGAGTTGTGGATTGGATTGTAAAGTTCTTCAATGGGATCTGGGAAGGGGCAGAATCTTGAATTCTCTTGATTTTACTTGCATGGACAAAGATGGACCGAATGAAAACATGTTATTGAATCCTCCTTTTGCTTACAGTGTGGCTCTTTCGAATTCGGGACATTACATGGGCGTGGGTGTTGGTAATTGCAAAGTGTACATGTACGAGTTTTTGAAGTTATCGAAGGGTGGGAAAAAAGCAGGGAAAAAGGAAAGTCCTTGGAAGTATCTATGCTCTCTCGAAGGTCATACAGGGGCTGTTAGTCAAGTCATCTTTCCTTTTTTCTCGCCCAATAATTCAATATTATCATGTGGTCAGGACAAAACTGTTAACTACTGGCAATTAGGCAAGCGAGTAGAAGACCACGATATCGTCGAATATCTGTCAGAGCCGTTTGAAAACGAAAAGAAGGCCATTTATGATGAACCATCTGTGAATTTCGACGAAAGTGAAACCCCTTCTGTGAATGATAAAGAAAAGCGAAGAGAAAATATTGGCCCAACGTCAAGTATCACGCATAGTGAGAAGATTAATTGGATCTGTAGCAGACCTGGCCAAAGAGACAACGTATTCGTTGCGGATGTTTCGAATGAGATATCAGTTTATTCAATTGAGTGTGCTTGAGATAGATAGCCAAAGATAGACCTTGTAGTTTATTGCACAGTTCAATTGCTTTTAAGTGTTGTGTTGTATCTTCCTGTGGCACCAAAATGCATTCGCAGAACGAACAGATATTTGTATTGCAGTGTGAAAGAGCCTGTCTCGGGATCCCTTTAATTTAGTTATTTGTATGCTATCGACGGCCGGGGATTCTGGCTTTGAAAAACGTGTCGAACAACTTATATTTGTAATATCCATTCGATCCGAAGGAATGCAGTACGTAAGACGTATCTAATTAAGTTCTTGACAATATTATGCATGATCGTGTAGAAGTACAATATACATGATGTCGATCCATGCAGATCGAAAGTTCATTATAAGTTACTGTAAATATAATTATGCTTATTATAATTAAATAGTACTTATAAATAATTGAAGGCGAGCAAAGCACCATATAAGGAGAAATTGAAAGCAAATTAATTTGCAAATGTAGGGTTGCGTATAGTGTGAGGATCTGGGCGAGCTGCTGGTCTTGCAAGAATTAAATGGTCGAGAATCGAAATCCCACCGCTGTACTGTACTAGTCTTGGTCATGTAGCTGTGCATCATATCATGGTGGCGCTTTTAATTTTGAATTATTAGCTGGTGGGTGTGGCTTTGCAAATTGAACTTCGATTGTAGCTCATCATGTGCCAGTACTAATCGAGCGAGCTTGCGAGCGATTCCTCCTTACTGATCGACAATTTAAATACACTTTTAGGGCGTCCTCTGATTGGCTCCTGGAATTTGCGCTACTATCTATAACCCTAAAGAAGAAAATGGCGAGCGAGCCGACCTTTAGGTCATTGCAATTTTAGAGTACTACGTCGTCTAGATCGGAAATGAAAATTTCAGAAAGCTTAGCTTATAGGGGGGATCCCGCGCCAGCTAGCTCCCGGCCTTGGGGATCCTAGCACATTGTGATTCCAGTACTCCTCATCTGTATGAGGCTCTGGCCTCGCTACTCTAGTAGAAATCTGGCCACGTCATCCATTGAAATTAGACTCTAGAGGGTCCTTGGTAAACCACATTGCCTTCCATAACCCTGGCCCTACCCCTCCGTAGGGATCTTACACGATCAGCTAGATGGATAATAATACGAGTGGCGCTGCCTCTTTGTTATTATTTTACTTTGTGGTCTGATTATAATAATAAAGTTACTATGTAACACAGTGTACCAGCTACGGCCAGTGTTCAATAGCTGTGTAGTAGTGTACACTATAGTCTGCAGCTAGTGCTGTCCCTTCCTCCTTCCTACTCTATCTCATTAATAGCCTCGCCCTCCCCCTTAATTATTCCTGTTTGTATCCAGATAGATGGAAGAGATAGATCTGCTCTCGTGCACCACAGCATAGTAGTATAAGAAACATATACCTGTCCGGCAACCCCCCCCTTGTAGAGTATAGCCTCCAACGTTAATCTGTTGTTCGGTCTGGTTCGCGAGTAGTTTATTGTGTTTGCATCGCTAAAACCGCACCATCAGAAAGAGAGTCTCACCTTTAATCTTTATGGAAGAATAATTTGTGTTCAAAGCCATTGGTAAAGTGAGGGGCTGGTTAATCGGAATATTGTGCAGCGTGGCTTTTTGGCGGTCGATTTTGTTTTCAAGTGGGTACAAGCACCTAATTCGTTCGAGTTGTTGGTTCTTTTAAGTCTTTAGATCGCAACTTTTCTTTTTTTTCCTCAGCTTCAAAAGGCCTTTTATTTAAATTGAGTAGCTTCAGGTAGAATTTACTGTGAAATTCTTGGTAGCTCAAATTGCGAAACGGAGATCCATATATCTTTATAGTTTGTTGTAGCTGTTTGTGTTTGTGTGTAATTCATAGTTGCAATCATGGGTGACTTCAACCTAAAAGTGAGCACTCTTCAGAACTTGATAGATCCTAAGGACAGAAAGGGTCTTGAAAAGTTGGGAGGGGTAGGTCCTGTTTCGAAGAAACTATTTTCCGATCCAGAGAAGGGGTTACCGACCACCCAGCTTGATTCGTCTCAACTTGAACGAAGACGCAAGTTTTATGGAACAAATGTGCTTCCCGAGGCTCCATCGAAGGCGTTTTTAGAGTACATTTGGGAGGGCTTGCAAGATAATACCCTTATCATGTTGATGATCTCTGCAGCTGTTAGTTTTGTGCTGGGTATTCACGAAGATCCAAGCACTGGCTGGATTGAAGGAACTGCCATTATGGTTGCTGTCGTGGTAGTCGTCATGGTTGCTGCTTTTAACGATTACGAAAAGGTAAGTGGTGCACTCTCTCCATGTATCATTAATAGTTTTAAACCGTATTGTAACCGTTTTTATTGTTCTTTTGTTTGCAGGAACTTCAATTTAGAAAACTAAATGCCAAAAAAGAGGCAAAGGATATCAAAGTAATTCGAGCAGGCAAACCGATGCAAATCCCCATTCACGAAGTTGTTGTTGGAGAGCTTGTGCAGGTTGAGACTGGTGATATTCTTGCGGCAGATGGTATATTTGTTAGTGGTTCGAACATTGAATGCGACGAGTCTATGGCCACAGGAGAATCAGATATGGTTAAAAAGGGAACTTGTGAAAGTGGCGCAGATCCTTTCTTCTTGAGCGGAAGTCAGGTTATGAACGGCGTTGGTCGCATGATAGTTATTGCTGTTGGTGTCCATTCATTCCACGGAAAGACGATGATGTCTCTTCGAGTGGAGAACGAAGAAACCCCTTTGCAGGAAAAGTTAACTGACTTGGCCGAATTGATTGGAAAGTTTGGCATTGCAGCAGCGGGATTGTCGCTGACTATTCTGACCTGTCGCCATTTGTACTATATCCATATTGGTGGAGAAACGGTGGACCATGTATTTTTTTCGGCCTTGGTTAAATATGTCATCACTGCTATTACTATTGTTGTTGTTGCAGTGCCTGAAGGACTGCCTTTAGCGGTTACAATGGCTTTAGCATATTCGATGACGCAAATGCTTTATGACAACAATTTAGTTAGACGCTTAGAAGCGTGTGAAACTATGGGAGGGGCTACCCAAATTTGCTCGGACAAAACTGGAACGCTAACCCTGAATGAAATGACTGTTGTGAAGGGATATGTCTGCTGTTGTGAATTCGACCTCAACCGTAAATTGGGTCAATCGTGCCCCAAATCGATGATACCCATCATTAACGAATCTATAGCTGCTAACTCGACTGCATACGAAATTACCGGCGAAAATGGTGTTAAGAAATTTATTGGAAGCAAGACCGATGGAGCTTTGTTAAAAATGATAAGTGAGCTTGGGTGTGACTATCTGGATTTGAGAGAAAAGACCAATGAAGTGGTGCTATACCCATTCTCATCCCAAAATAAGAGATCAAGTGTTGTCGTGAAAAGAAAAGGTGGCCAGCTGAGACATTATGTTAAAGGAGCGGGAGAGATTGTTTTCCAGTCATGTACTAGTGTTGTTGATGGTAGCGGGCAAGTTACTGCAATCTCAAAAAAGATCAGGGACGAAATTGATGGTATAATACATTCAATGGCTACTGATTCACTGAGAACCATTTGCATTGCTTACAGTGATATCGAGCAAAAGGCATCGTGGGAACATCCTCCAAATGACGAACTTACGCTAATTGGTATTGTGGGTATTGAAGATCCTGTTAGACCTGAAGTTCCGGAGGCTGTTAGAGTATGTCAAAAGGCAGGCATTACTGTTAGAATGGTCACTGGTGATAACAAAGTGACGGCGAAAAACATTGCTTCGACATGTGGAATATACTCTAAAGGTGGTCTTATTTTGGAAGGTCCCGAGTTCAGAAAACTAGAAGGGAAGAAATTGTCCGACGCAGTAAGGAATTTGCAAGTGTTAGCGCGATCATCTCCATTGGACAAACAGATTTTGGTGAGGGAGCTCAAAGCCCAGGGTCATGTTGTTGCTGTAACGGGCGATGGCACAAATGATGGTCCCGCTCTGAAATTAGCCCATGTTGGATTTTCAATGGGAGTGACTGGTACTGAAGTGGCAAAGGAAGCATCGGATATCGTTTTGATGGATGACAACTTTAGCTCAATTGTGAAAGCCGTAGCGTGGGGCAGGAATGTGTATGATTCCATTCGTAAGTTTTTGCAGTTTCAACTCACTGTTAATATTGCGGCTGTTGTATTGGCCTTTGTTGGAGCTTTATCAGACGATCATGGTGCAAGTCCTTTGAAACCTGTGCAACTTTTGTGGGTTAATCTTATTATGGACACTATGGCAGCTCTTGCTTTGGCAACGGAAAAGCCGTCCGCCGGACTTCTGAACAGGAAACCTTACGGAAAGGATGAACCTTTGATTACAGCACTGATGTGGAAGAACATTATTGGACAGTCTGTTTTTCAGCTTTTTGTTAACTTGGGTATTCTTTACTATGGACATGAGTACTTTAATATTGAAAAGGGTGGAGTGGAGCACTTGACTATCTTCTTTAATGCGTTTGTTATTTGCCAGATCTTTAATGAAATTAACGCAAGAAGGATCCACGGGGAGATCAACGTGTTTTCTGGAATGTTGGAGGCTCCTTTGTTCTTGGCCGTTATGATCTTCACTATTATTGGCCAGTATTTGATTGTTGAATTTGGTGGAAGCTTCGCCGGGACGACTTCTTTGAACCAAGACGAATGGATATTTTGTTTGGGAGTTGGTGCTTTGAGTGTGCCCGTTGGGTTTATTCTAAGACTGGGTGCTTCTGAATAGTTGCTGTTCGTATGACGAATGGTATCCAAATTTTCTACTATATAACTCTTTATTTAACACTCATTTGTCGAATTGTGAAGAAGTATGGAATGTTAAAAGACTCTCCTTAACAGTATGGGTGAAATTCCTTTTTAAAATATGTTCTCAAGCCTAATCTGTGGATTCGTGATGGGTACAGTTAAGAGAATAAATAAATCTAAGTCATATATATATTATAATACAGCACCGCTAACAAGTGAATAATCTTAGTGCATGCGAGTCCTACGCAGATGGATACAGCTCGTCTCTAACACGGGAAAAAAACTCTTTGTACAGCTTGCGCTGAGCACCATTCGCGGGCATGTAGTGACCACCTTCGTGACTGATTGACAACGCGTCACGAAACTTCTCCAAGAGCTTCTTCGACATGTCAGCAGGGATTTGCTGATCGCTTTCCCCATAGACGTGAAGCGAACCAATATCACCAAATTGTTCTTGCTGATAAAAGCCTCTTTGCTCCAATATACGAGGCTCAAAACCAGATACAAACATGGCCAATTTCACTCTGATTCCCTCGATATTCGCCTCATTTCTATTTGCTCCACTTGACAAAAGAGCGCTCAACGATACTCTTTCTCCTTCTTCCGGGACTTGCGACATTAGATAATCTATGCGCTCAATCATGGTTTCTTCATCTATACCATGCTCCCTACACAAGCTCAGAACACAAAGAAGAGATGCCATAGACGCCCCCTGACTGAATCCAAAAACACCATCAAATGGACCATTTTCTCTCCAATAAGCTGTCAGCTCCCGCAAAGACTGCCCTACTCCAGAGCAATGCTGAGTAGGTGGTGTACGAGTCCACCAACCCAGCTCTTTTCCCATCCCCTCCTCCCCTTCAGTGCCATCTCCTTCCGTTTCTCGCCCCTCCACAGCAGCCGCTCCCAAGATTAGACGTTTGTCAACTTCATGCGGCGCATCCACAAAACTAAACTCTGCCACACCTTTCAATGCCCTTCGTATGGCTCCAGTTCTTTCGCGAAATATTTTTCCATTTTGACAAAATCCATGCAAGCACAAGATTTTGAGCTTTGTACGTCCGCCACTCATGTCCCAATCTCACGGTCCAAGAGTACTCTGCCCTGTAAATCCAATAAAGCTTCACGACAATTAATAACCAGACTATAATAGTCCAGTCAGCGAATTTTATAATGCCCTCCTCCCCTAATTATCCTTGTCAATGGGAACCAGCGACTGGTCATGTGGAAGCGTTGATTTGTTTACCGATGGACGGTGGGGGCATCTTATGTTTGTGTTAGTAATTGTCACGGCGTCAAGGATTTTGAATAGATGCTGAGGTTCTGTTCTGGTTATCAGTGGTGGACGGTAAGACAAAAATGGGGAGAAGCAGGGAGAGCAAAAGGGTGAATAGTGAGGGAGGGATTGGAAAGGGAAAGAAGAAAGAACACTCGCCGAGTGGGAGACCTTTGGGAGTTACTGATGCAAGATATGCCAAGTTAGCAACACTCCACAAAAAACTGAGATTTGATCAACCTGAGTATATAGGGCCTTTGGAGGTGGTTGACTTATTTCCAGAGAAACCTGATTTTGTACTTGTGATTCATAATTTCCTGTCAACGTTCGAATGCAAGCAATTGATCAATGTTATAGAAGATATCCAGCTGAACAAAGCGAGCGGAAAGGACACTCATCCGAAAAGGGGAGAAGCTTACCTCGACCGTGAGAACCTTCCATTCAAAGATCCACTACTGGCCGATACATTATGGCAAAGACTAAAAGATCACCTCCCTTTGGTGGACGGTAGAAAACCAGTGTGCTTTCAGGATAAGCTGAGCTATTATTGCTATCGCAAGGGACAAAGATTTGATGAGCATGTTGATCAAAGCTCACGGTCTGTAGACAACTCGTGTCAAACAGAGTACACACTTTTGATATATCTGAATGGCGGGGTGGGCAGTAGTATCAATTTGGAGGGGGGTGAGACAGAATTTATGGGATCAAAGGGCCGAGTTGCTCTGTCAGTGGAGCCCGAGGAAGGAATGTTGCTTCTTCATGCGCATGGACAGCGGTGCCTTCTTCATGCAGGAAGGGAGGTGCGGAAGGGAGTGAAATATGTATTTAGAACAGATATCATGTATGACCGTAATAAATAGTGCGTAGATGTTAAGAGGGTATTCATGCACGAGCGCTTTAGAAAACAAGGTACAGGGCATGCAACATTAAGTCGGGAGGAATAATGAGCGCGAAAGTTTTATTTACAAGTTTAAGTTCTTAAAGATATAATTTAGCTTTTAAAAAGGTCTTTGGTTTTTCTTTTTTTCTATCGCTATAAAGAAAGACATTTCTTTGGTCATTGTTTCCATTCTGTTGCTATCGCGCATAAATGCAAAGTCACACGAAATGAAGCAAACCTCACTTCTAGAAGTCTTCATCATCACTATAGCCATCTCTCACAGGCCAGTCGCTTGCTTCATCGACGTACTCCATTGCATCATCCATATCTGCATCATGTTCAAATTCGTCCAGGGCAGCAAGCAGGTCGTCATCATCATCTGCATTTGCGTTATCTTGGATAAGCATACCCTCCATCTCATCTCCATCTTCATCATCCGATTCTCCATCATCCATGTCACTATCATCGTCATGTGGTCGTCGTCTTCCTACTTCATACAAGCGACAGCAGCTATCTGAAGCTACAACCGTGTTGTTCAAATTGTTTTCCACAACGGCAATGTAGTTATCTGTGTTATCACAGGAAAGATGTACTATTGATTTCTCCAGATCTACAACGGATATTAAACCGTAGTCTGTAGCATCGTAAGTTCGAAAGGAGGACCCGTACGGGTTGCTTGGCCGTTTTTGCCGTTCGTCCTCAAATTGACGCACTACCCCATACATAACATCACCACCTTTGTTAAAAACAACCTGAGATTGGTCCAAAGAAGGCACATATTTGAGTAACTTGAACGTTCTCATGTCCCAGATTTCGGAATTAATGACTATCTCTAGTCCACTTGGATGGAAGACCCCATCCCCATAATTTGTGAATTTATCGAATTTGTGAATTTTTTTACCAGTCAAAGGATCGTACAGAACAGAATCACAAAGTACAATGTCATCTGAGGGATTGAATGAAGCACAGCTATGACGGTCGCCTTGGTGGGATGTTCTTGAATTCTCCTTCAGAGTTTGAAGTTTTTGCCCTGTTTCCGTGGAATAAATGTGTGCTTCACTTCCGTTAGTCCCCAAAATTCTGTCATTTCCCATATTACTGAAAAGTGCCATTGTATCCGGAAATGAGAACAGAGGCGACGACAAATCATTAAGGTTCCAAAGCGAAGACTGGTCATAGAATGACGACGTCAACACTTTCGTACTATCTTGGGATGGCTTAATTGACCAAAGCGTCGAATCTACAATCCTTGATGAAAATATCTGACTTCCCGTTTCTGTGTCGTACGCTTGAATATCCCCAAAATGTGTACCTACAAGTAAGCTGTCTTCCACAAACGCCGAACAGGTCATAACACTCATATCATCGCGAAATGATCGCAGGGGTCGGAATCGAGAATATACGAGCTTGCGTGTAAGCTTTCTCCCTGACATCCCACCGAAACGAGGAGTTATCTGATGGCGCATAACGCGAGAGGCCATGTTTGTTGGGGCTTTCTGAAAATACTTCGGCTCCGGGCACTTGTGCTTTCCATCAAGAGAAAATGGAGGAAGTGTAGAAACGGGGTGTGTGCAATCAGCGTGCTGATCACGCAAAAAGTGAGTAACAATACCCGACAGCGACACGGTTTCGATTTTGTCTTCTTCCTTGTGAGGAGTGTTCATATTGCTACCCGCGAGACACTTGTGTCTTATCGACGATGGTGTTGTCTCTTGTATCTGAAGTCTTTGTGGGGTGCTTACTGCCGATATGGCCGGACTCACTAACGGGGTGTTCGGGCCTGATAACCCATTTGGAGTTTCATTGGGAGTTCTTACTCTCCCCAAGCGAGACTCAGATATATTCACTTTCAGTCTAGAGCTACTCTTCTTAAACTGAGACGACAGATTTCGAGCCTGCATAGGAGTGACTAGCTCTCCCCCACTTGTCAAGGGCGCATTCCCAAGTTCAGAATATTCTTTGATGTTTGATTTCTTTCCTTTATCAAGAAAAGGTGTGGATGCCTCTTCTGGGCATTTGTCATACAAATGTGCCTCGTTATTTAAAGCTTCAGCAGCGTTCTTCAACCCTGCCGATTCTAAATGCTTATAAATGAGCTTTAAAAGTTCTTTGTCGGAATACTTAACACAAGTTTCGGCGACTACCGATGCCTTTTCCATACGCGACATATCTGTGGTATCATTTACAATATTTTTCGCTTCCTTTCCAGTTATCTTAGCAATTAATTCTGTTGCTGCCTTACAAAACAGGCGGTGCTGTGCAACAGACTCATTTAAAACAGGCTCACGCATCAGCTCCCACAACTGCCCACTTAGTTGCAATTTCCCAAGAATTTGAGCGATGTTACGGGAACGTGCCATACCAGATAAGGCTCTTGCTGCAAGGCACCGTATCCAATCAGCATGGTGAACAGGCGTTTTACAGCTAAGCAGCCCCAACAGCAACTTAATCCCATTGCTGCTTCTTAATGCTTCCCATATTTGCTTTAACGATGAGTCACTAACGTGATTTGACATCCAATGAATATCGGAAAATCCTCGCCCCTCCTTGCGGCATGCAAAGTTAACAACCACGTTCAGTGCAGAACGCTGAAGCATGACATCTGTAAAGGGCGGTTTTGCTTCACAAAAATTCAATAAAATAACAAGCGACCGCTCCATTTCTTCATCTTCTCTGAGTGCAAAATTTTCTTCAAAATCATCCCAGTACTTTCGAACCGATCCTTCAGCTATTTCTTTGTGTGTAGCAGGTGATATTGTGATAATCTCCAGCACGTTCAAGATATAAAGGGCAAGCTCATCAGTTCTCCAATACGAGTTGCACAAATGCAACAGCTCAAAGAGAAGCTTTGAAGTATTGTACTTTTGATATGCGATAATTGGTGCCCATCCCGGTGCCTCCCCCTTTAAAATAGTTGTAAATGGTGTGTCCGACATAATCGAGATAACTTCATACATAGAATCCAAGTTTTCATACACTAGCTCAATATTCTCAGTCGTCTTTACCCTATCAAGATTAGTGCATTTGTAAGCAGGAATATTTGTCCTCAAAATGTTTTGGCCCACAGATTTGGAAGAGCGAGCAAGTCTCCTCCTCACTTCGTTCGCAAGAATATCTAAATGCATTCTAAAATACCGCTGAAGAGCCATGGCAGCATTTACAGTAATATCAAAAGTTTCTGGAAGAGGATCAAAAACTGGTGAAGGGATCTTACCCAGGAGATTAATCAATATCCTAAAGCCATCAAGTGAATCAAATATATGAAGCAAAGCTCTAAATGACATACAAAGCGCAATGAATAAGGCCCCTTGCCTTTTTGCACTTTCTTGGCCAGCTGATATCATTTTCACTGCAGCTTTCATTATATCTGTCATTACGTGGGCAGGCATTAAGCATATTTTCTCCATAACTGACACAATTGACGCGAAAGCAGCGAAGCAGTACCCCACACCCCCTTGAAGGTCTTCTACTTCAACAATATTTAGCAGTAACAGGGTCCCTTTGCTATCCACAAATTCAGTGGCAAACTTTTTATGCGTTGATAGCGCGGCCACAAACTTTAAAATTGCCACAATGGTTATCTTCATCTCTAATAGCTCACTACTGTTGGCCCATGCACTTCCTCTTCGTGATTTCTTATCGAATTCTTTTGCCTTCTTGAGCGCAAGCAATGCAAGTTGTATACCTCCAAATTCCAGTACCGGCTGAACAATAGCCTGGTATTCTCCCAGAATGATTATACATTCCAAACAGTAAAAATTTTCTCTGACACTCACATTGTCAACAGAAGCGCCAGACAATGTAGCTCCTTCTCGTTCGCTATCATCAAAAGAAAAGCCCGGACTTTCAAATTCCAATCCGAAGTTGACTCGAATAAAGCTAACGATTCTTGCAAGAAGCAACTTTAGAACAGGATGCATAGCAACCTCATCCGCATTGTACCTAGTTTTCATTATTCTTGCTAAAACCCCCGTTGCCCACACCCGAGTATCCTTGTATTCGCTGCTAATAAGTTCGAACACGTACGTAAGCACCTCCTCGGGCTCCAACTGAGGTGGAAAGTGTTTGAGTCGAACAGCGCAAAGGATTCTTAAAGCCGCAATACGTGTATCCAAATTTTCAGAAAATAAATACCTCCCCGTTAATCCTGTATGAAAATTGGCGTCTGCCTGAACAATAAGCTGCTCTATAACTGAGCCTTGACCATACATCGAATCAACTTCATCAAAAGGATCCGGAGACATGCTCAAGAAATCAAAGTACACATCCTTCAGTTTCTCCCCTAGTGCTTGAATAGTGGCATCTGCATCAAAATCCGAGTCCTGGATCTGTTCATCATAACTGAGCTGCTGTATGTACGTTTTAATTTCATACGTCAATGAATCCTCATCAGCTTCACTCCCAAGATCTTCTTCCCCAGACAAAAATCCCGCATTGTCCTCTGATTCTTGCTGATACACGTATTCTCCTTCGCCCTCCCTAGACCGGCCCCGTGTTAATCCCACGCGATTATTCCGATTTGCTTCACCTTCACCCTCTTCGTCCCCCGGATGTTCCATCTCCCTACTAACCCACCGCCCCAAAATGTAAGAACAAAACTTACCAGCAAACAGCAACCAAAAACTCTCTATCTATACCACAACCCCCTATAATTTGGATCCAAACCACTCTCCCAGTCTGAATCAAATCACAGTCTAAGTCTAAATCCCCCACTCACGTCAACAACACATGCACATGTCAATAATAATAATAACTCTTCTTCCTCCCCCTCCCATAAATAAGCTGCATCTCCTCCCCTCCTATCTCCTCCCCTAACCCTGCTTCTTTTATTATTATTATTTCATACAGTAACCTAATAAATGAGGCTGTGGCCATGTGCAGCAGCAGCTGATCTGTAGCATGGGCCCTTTTCAGCTACATAGTTTACATGACTGGAGCTCCCCTCCGCAGTCCGCATGTGAGGAATGCGACGCGTCTGCTGTGCCAGTGACTGTTCACTGTGCGGCCACCGCTTATTTGACTGCTAACGGAAAAATCTGCTACTCTACTCCGCTCCAATCCACCACAACTACCTGGAATGACGTGGTTATGAGGGATGCCGAAAACATGGCTTTGATGCCCTGGTTTGCGTGTGTGGCAGCTTTGTGTGGATTAGTTATTCTTTTGATGCGAACCTTTGAATACTTGCCTTTTAGAAAGCGTTTGGAGAATGTAGACCATAAAACGGCCAACTTAAAGACAGACGAGGGCTTGAAGATGGCACGACTTAAGCAGCAGCTAATGATGTTCTCTCTGTCTAGAAAATATTGGCAAACCAAACCTGACAAAACAGAGCACATGGTTTAAATGGGTAACAATCTTGGTGTTTATTCAGTCAAAAGAATATAGCAAAGTGCCACTTTCGTAGAAGACCAAGAGCTTTGAGTCAAACAAAGCAATGTCACAAAGAGCCCCAGGGCTCATACCTCGTTTACCCAATTCCTGCCTATGGTCCACCGTCCACAAGCTTTCCTTTGTCTCCCAATCAACTGCATTTAGTAAATCAGCAGTCCCTGTAATGAACACTGAGCCACTGATAGCAAATGGAGCTGGCCCTGTATAGTAAAAATGGTATGCATAAGCGACAAAGAAAAAATATCTGCGCCGAAACAATGTGTATATACTTACCCCAGCGATAATATGCAAAACGATTCGCAAAGTTCCACAGAGTCTGATTTTCACGTCTCAAACAATTGTAAATATTGATAAATCCATCAAGCCTATACGTATATCAAGTCAATCCCACTTTAGTTGCTCTGTACTTTTTCTGTGTTGTAATAAGCAAACTGATACTTTCTTAAAAGATGCTCATATACTTACGTTGTAAAGCACAAGCAGTCTTCCAAAACACAGATTCTGCTAATACTGGCACAATGAATATCACATAGAGGTGGAAACTAAAAGAAGAGCGTTGCATTTAGTACACTTGCAACACATTATACTACTTACTTCACAAACACTTACCCATTCCACTTCCATACTGTATTCTCCGCTACAGTTTTGGGGGCTTTCGATTTTCCAAGAATAAATGTTTTGGCGTGTTGCTAAAACTAGTCTATTTGGAGAGAGCTGAGCATCGACAAATTCATCATCCAACCCGAGTTCTGAGGAACGTATAGGTACTTGCTCTCGAGCAATAATTTTTCCTTCTACATTACCCCCCTTATCATTGCACATGCTAAAGATAATTATAGCTATACTTGCTTGCTCATCATTGTTTTCAGAATAACCCACTAAAGTCAAAAGGTTGTCTCTGCAAAGCATAGTACATGGAGGAAATTGCATTCCCGATATAGCCCAATGACCAATAAGTTGCGGACGCCGGAGTTTCAAACTTATATCATCCAGACAGCGAAAAATGTATATTCCCCCACAAGCATATACAACAACCTTATTGTGTTCTTCTGCGTATGATATAAATATCTCGCCCAAGTTTCCGTTGCCCGCGCCATTTCCTACATGAATGGATCTTTGAATATCATGCCTACAGAGAGTAGTGCCCACGAACTCAAGCATATTGCTTCGCACTTCATATATCTGAGCCGTTTAATAGAAGTTAATTAGAATTACGTTCCAACCAAAAGCGACGTATGTAATCCACTCAACCACTTACATCAATCAGACCAGTTTCCATATTTACATCCGGACTAATAACCAATAAACAAGCACTATTCAATAGAGGAACAACCCTGGCCGAAATGTGCTTTTTTGTGAATCCTGTAGAGGTACATTGCCTAGGTCCCTCACGCCATTGCTTCATAATTCCCACCCAATGCGAATAGCATAGCTTCCATTCTTGAATTGCAACAATAAAAGCAACAAAATATCATCAGCAACATAAGCCTCTGCGCAGTATAAACTATAAAATATCGTAATTTTAACCACAAATCGGTGCCTTACCTTGCTCCAGCCCTGTCCCGAAAGAGTGTGGAAGCTCCTTAAACCTGCACCCAGCAAGTCCACCCATCTGTTTGACTTGTTTAGGGAAATTTGTGCGCACTCTAAAATATTTAGATTTGCTTGAGCACCAAGAAGATGCTCCTCTTCCCTCTTTCTCACAAAAATACTTCCACGTACGGCTATCACCGCATGTATTATGCCACGACTTTGACACCAATTGAAATGACACCAGGAACTTGGAATTGGGGGCAGCCAAAGCCAATATCTATTGCCATATATAAGCGATTAGTACGCCATCCTTGTAAAAGTAACACACTTCAAGATAACTCACCTTTGTAGCGATTTCATGAGGTAGTTGTGAAATAAAATCAACTTGCCCGGTCTTTTCCGCATTTGGCTCGAATGATATTGGAAAATATTTGATTTGAGCAAACTATGTAGCAAGAAAATGATCGGTCATGAGCAAACTCCTGTATAGATTACATACAATTCACAAATCCATATGTACATATTAACTTACTTTCAGGCCGTTAGGAACTCTCGTGTAAACAATACATGGATATGAGCCCAAGATGCGCGCACCATACGTGAATTCCTCCAGCTCTCGAACAGCAGATTTTACATCGCTATTACTCATGTCGCCGTCAGTTTCTATCAAGGTAATGTAGTCAAACGTATGCTCGGCCTTATATTGATCAAGTCTATTCTTCGAAGGTGGTCTGTAGTAAAGAGAGCCTGCACTGCACACCTTTCCGTTTGAAACCGACTCTGTTTTTAGACTACCCGGTCTGGATTCCAATTTACATATACTATCATAAAGACAAGTCAAAGCAATTGTAAGTACATTTTATCGAGTGTAGGGTCCATTTCCTTTGTATCCGTACAAATGTACAAATATCCGAGATACTCACTTGACACCACGCGATGCAAAAGGAAACAACGCTTTGTACAATGCTAAGGGTTCATTGGGGATTGAAAAAGATATCGAGGTCTTATAGACTCCTTTCGACTGCTTATCCAGAGCCTTTTCTAATTCGCTATCCGCATGCTCTTCTGAGTAATTTCGAATCACAACATACTTTGATATCATTGAAAGACCATCTTCATTACATGCCTCCCCCACATCCAAACAAAACAAAGAAGCGCATCTTTTGTTTGCAACTGCAAGAATATCAAAGTTACGTTCTTGCATGGATGAAAAGTTTTGACATTTGAGCCTGTCAGAAGTAGGATCCAGTTCCAAAAAGACACTCTCAGAATCTTCTGAGAAAATTGCACTGCTGCCAATCTCGCGCTCTTCATTTCTTCGTCCATGAATGCTCCGACGAACGTAACTGCATGAAGAGACAATATCGTCCACAAGGGCAATTACAGAGCCACAATGTTTCCCAAGAATTTCCTTTAGAAACTTTTTACACGCAACGAAAGCGGATCTATCAACTAGAATACAAAACACTTTTGAGCTATCCGAGCTTGAGCTTAAAATCTCCACAAGGTGTAAATCACGCTTGCATATCAGTTCGGCAACAATCTTTACATTCTTTTTAAGAAGTTCGTCCAATGCTGCTGTTACAGTCCCTTTACTCCAATCTTCAATCTTAACCATCCCATAGTGCACTTCCCGGCTAACAACCCTATTAAATACTTCTCTAAAATTCTTACATGCCACCGTGTCAATATAACAATACCCTTCTTCTTCCCTACGAAGCAAATTCTTATGATGTCCGAACACACCAAGAGCGCTTTCCTCGCAGCAGCTTCCTAAAAGGCCCTACTTTCGTACCAAAAAAATATTCATAGCTTTGTTAGACATAAAGTTACATCGAACGCAACTACACACGCGACGAATCTCTCACCTTAAATGCAACGCGACATTGACTATCCACCTTCTTACCCCTGAACTCTTCCATCTCCCCCTGATCCCCCTCTCCCACAGCAACAACGCTTTACTCTTTCACAATCCACACAAAACTGCTAGCAACCTGACCCAATCCCATACTCGACCAAGGCCAGAGGGAATCCCGCAAATAGCATATCCTCGTCCTCAGTCCAACAGGAACAGTGTAGTCAGCAACACCAATCCAACACTCCACTACACGTCCTCCTGCACAGCAATTAAGACACACAGGCCACAGCTGCAAAGTACTCTAGTCCATTGTAACTGCACACCTAATAGTCCTCCTCTTTCCCCTAACCCTTCTATTATACCTGCCCTGTTGGCTGTTGGGACTATGCTCCTGCTACATAGCTGTGGACCCTGCCATGGTAGTTGGTACGAGTACCACAGATTCTCATTATGGTGGTTGATGAATCCAAGCCTCTTCCTTGAGAAGCTTCACTCTCCCTCTGAAGACTCTGTCAACGAATATAGAAAAAGAAAAGTCGAACAAAGTCGTATCAATGGGGCAATCTAATTCACGCTTTCTAAAGGATTTTAAAGTGCATAATGATGCGGTGCAGGCGCTGGACTACACAGTCCTGAGGGAGGGGGCGAAACCCATCGAAATGATATTCCATAAAGATGGGGTTGATTTAAAGGGGGAAGAGGGGAGTTATGTTGAGCTGAAGGAAGATTCAGTGATTCTAGAGCAAGGTCGTTTTAAAGTAAATTCGGACATTGATTCTCTATACTTTGTTGTATCTAACACGGTTGATGAATTCAACAGGCTTGTAAAATTCTGTAAGGAAACATACGACGAGAAGCTCGGGGAGAAAACCCCTCTTAATTTAGAAGAATTCAATTTTTGCACCAGATCAGGCATGTATATGGTGAATGTTGTACCTGTTGGAGCATTCAAAGCCCGGGAACAGCCATACACGACTATTGTTAGATACAAAAGTCCGTCTCTAAAGGACGTCATGCGAAGTGTCAACTTTGCGATTCATGTCGATAATAGTCCAGAAACAGAAATAGAAGGTTCCTTAGATGATGATGATGATGATGATGATGGTCATGAGCGATCCAGTCAAAGCAGTTTGGAGAGAAGCAATTCCGGATTCGGTAGCCGCCTGTCGACCACTTCATCAACTCTTTCGAGAGTGTCTGGCGAACACGCGCAACAGTTAACATTTAAGAATTTTCTTCAAGTAGAAAGCAAAGTGCGTTTCAAGAAACTCAAAAACCTGAAAACTTCGAGTGTAATGTGCTATATGAATCGAAAAGGAGAAGTTTTCGTGTCTGCCAAGTTTCACATGAAAATTGTTAAACAATATAGCAAGCATAATAAGGTAGATAATACTGTGTTGGATAGATTACTTACGAGCGGTCAAAATGAAAAGTCCTGTCGCTTGTCCTATTTCACGTCTTCGTTAGGAAATAAGCGAAGCGACCGCTCTCGAACATGCAAAAAAGTATGTTCCAGAGAATCATCCAGATCAATCCCAAGTTTGAATTATGACAGTTTGGAAGCGATGCACTTTGGTTTAGATGAAGTTGAGCCAGATTTTATTATTTTGGGTGACAACACAGTATTAGCATACCGAAAATATCAACCTAAGGGAACCCCGTTGGCGAATGTAATCTACTTTCCCCCAATTGGCGGTGATGGAAAGTATAGGCGGATTATCGGTGTTGAACTTTTGAAGAAAAGGATCGGCACATTTATTGTCGATATTCGTGGGCATGGGTATTCTGGGGGTAAACGAGGGCATGTCAACGCACCGGAGACAATATGGGAAGACGTACGCTCTATTATTAGGATAGTGAAATGGAACAATCCTAACATTCCGATATTCTTAGCAGGGGACAGCATATCAGCTGGCCTCCTTTTGCACTATTTAACGCTATACAAATATCCTGATCCATTTGTATCTGGGATATGCATGCTTTCGCCTCTTGTTGAATTCATGGTATACGAAAAAGCTGAGGAAGAAATACTAAGGGCAATGAACATTAAAGCAGATCTGAAAAGGCTTACCTTGGCTAGTTTGACAAAAGGAAAATTGTTTGGGGGCAAAGATATTGTGAAGTTTAAGGCATTTGACAAAGATGGCTTTGATGACACGGTGGTTGATGGAATATCCGGATTTATGCTGATGTCGTCCAATAATATTGACGGTACGGTAAAACAACAATTTGAAAAGCTAACTGTCCCCATCGGTGCCTGGGTTGGAGAGCTCAACGAGGTTCTTCTTCCGGAGAAGATTTTGCTCATAAATGACCTCACAAAGAATGTATCAAATAATCTAAAAGAATGCAAAACCATTCCGGATAGAGCAAACTACTCAATTTTTGAAAATGCTTCTGAGCATATGGGCAGCTTCATTGAGCGCATTAGTAGACTAACTACTCTCCCTGCCTATTCAGTTTCATCTCCAAATGTTTTAATGGACTTGTCCACCCGTTGGATGGCAAGTGATGACGACAGCCGGACGGATGACTTTTTTGAACCTCGAAATGTTAAGGTGAATTATATCGAAGGCTGCCGTGGGAACCCCTTGCCTTACCAGTACTTTCAAGTTACGAATGCGCCCGTAGCGAAAATAGTTCTTCTCTCTTTGGGCAACCTGTACCAGTCTATGGCAGATGATTTTGCGCGAACTACGAACGCGATTGTTTATGTTGCGGATATTGGGTTTTGGAATAAGTTTAAGTGTGGCGAGAAATTGGATGGTACGGATTGCCGCAATTTGATTGCTGATATTGATAGGCATGTGAAGTTTGCAAGGTACTTGAAGCCCGAAAACATACCTTTGTTCTTGATAGCACATGGACCACTATGTCACGTTCTACAGTCTTTTGTTGCGACGCCAAGGAGAGACTTTGTTGAAGCATTTGTATTCTTGTCCCCTCTATTTGTGGACTCAAGAAATTGTACCACTCCCTTACTGACTGAAGCATGTTCTCGTTCGCTGCAAGGAATGAGCTCTTCAAGCGAAACCGTTCCAAGCCGAAAAGAGTTTTTCCTTAGAATTTTGCACTGTATTCGAGATGGATGGAAAATTGACTTTGAAGACGTTTTGCGATCCCTAAAGCGCGCTGATGGTACAGGAAGAAAGTCGTCTTTGTTTTTTGCTGATGGAGACTGCTTTCTCATTAAGGCGTTTGCAATGTCGCTTAAGCGACGGTTACCTGCCCTTGGTTTAGATCCAAGGTCACAGGTTGTTGTGGTGGAGGATTGGGACTGGATTTCCTATATTCTTGCTGCTAGTGAAGTTGTTCAAGGGTTCATGACAAACTTTGTGTCTGCTATTTCTGTTCCAAAAGAAATTGCTAGGCTTAGTTCAGATGATATGAATGTTTCAAATTTTGAATTTCTGGAGACTGTTGGGATAGGAGCGGTAGGGAAAGTGTTGATTTCGCGTTTTAGAGGAAATGATGATCGTGAAAGCAGCCAATACTTCGCTGTCAAATGCATGAAAAAAAAAGAGCTTGTATCTAGTGGTAAAGTAGGTGCTGCCTTGCGAGAGAAAAAAATCCTCTCGATGTGCCATTCACCGTTTATAGTCTCTTTTGTCGGGTCTATGAATGATGTATCGTGCGTATTTATTGTAATGGAGTATTTGATCGGAGGTGAACTCTTTACAAAACTGCGAATGGTTAACAAACTGGATATTACTGCTGTGAGATTCTATTTTGCTGAAATTTTATTGGCCGTGGAGTATTTGCACAAGTTGAACATAGTTCACAGGGATATTAAGACCACGAATGTTCTCATAAGTGCAAGTGGGCATGTGAAGCTTATTGATCTGGATACATCAAAAATCACAAAGAATGGAAGGTGTGAAACATTTTGTGGAACTCTTCAGTATATGGCACCCGAAATTATTTTGAGAAAGCCGTGGTATGATGGGTATTGTGCTGATGTGTACGCTTTAGGTATAGTTTGCTATGAACTGCTGTTTGGAGAAGTTCCCTTTAGAGGTAATGATGTGGAGTCTTTATCACACAGAATCTTGCAAGGTATCCCGAATACATACGAACGTGGAAACGAAGACAGCCTTCAATTCGTTAAAGACCTTACTTCAGTTGATCCAGCTTTCAGGGTAGGTGGCAAATCCCCAGGGATTGGTGAAGGAAGTAAGGTTAGTAATATTCGCTCACACCCTTGGCTAAGCACCGTTAATTTTCAGGGAATGGAGAATTTTCAGGTTTGCCCTCCTTTCATTCCAAAATATGTGACGGGCAAAGACTCTTCCAATTTTGTGGCATACAAAGATGCAGCCGACTCGTTTGCGATGACATTATCTGCCAGTCTTGGGGACTCCGGAAAAGAGAATATCAAAGAATTGGACGAATTTTGAGGCAATGAAAACATCCATACAGAATTTTCAGTGAATTTGGGATGGGCTTTGGGGGCTTCCCTGCTTTAAGTGCTGGGTTAAAGTTGATTTGAATTTGTTCCAGCGAACCCCTCGTTTGTATGACTCCACTATTTCAGTTGCTTTACGAGATAATCGTGCGCGGTTTTTCAATCTGTCAAAATATGAGATATATGTTGAACAGGAGTTCGTTAGAATGTGAGCAATTAAATAGTTTCTACTTTTTTTTTGTTACTTACATTAACATATCATCTGGCGATAAGGCATTAGCAAAGACACTCATTGAAATTGCATAAACGTGAACATTATTAATAGCAATGGCACTATTAACACGCTGTGGTTTTCCGCTGTTTATGGGATTTGTATCTTCGCCGAACAAACCGTTCTCTCCGAAGTAGTCGTATTGGCGTAGCTTTCGAACGACTAAATTTTTTGTGGTCCCTGCCCTCTGACACAATAAATTGCCACCTTTGGCCCACGAGTGCAAGCTGGCTTCATCATTTGAGAAGCAAATGAAAGGTAAAAGTCCGTGCTTATTGCACACTCGAATCTCAGGTGATTTTTGCAATTCAGCCATGTACAAAGCGCGCCTCTTTCGTGTGCGCTCGAGTTCATGAGCGTGATCTGGAAGCTTTAGTTTAGTCATATTTTCTTCAGTAATGCGGGTTTTCCTAGTTGTCCTCATCACGCATTTGGGACAGAACTCTTCAAATTCCGTGGCAGTATCGGAACTATTATGCTTGAGTTGTGGTCGTATGGAAGGTATCTTCGATACATTTAGCTTTGCCAACGAAGCAACCATTAGGGACCCTTTCTTTAAAGTCTTATAATTTGGATTAGGAAGCACAGTGAGTCTTTTGGACCTTTCTAACATTCCCAGTGCATGTTCGTACTGGGTTTTACAATAGTATCGATTGTTGCTGTAATGAAGGGCGGTTTCAAGAAGAGTAGGCCTCGGGTCACCCTGTAAAATTGGGGGAACTAGAGTCTCTTTTACCATGATTACGTCGCCTGATATTATAAAGTAAATGTAGTCAGGAGTAGCTCCTTCTTTGTATATGACTGTTTCTTCTGGGTACTTGAATTGCAGCTGCAGATGGCCCGCGAGCTTTGTTATAGCAGAACTTGAAAGCTCTCCCCCAAACACATTTTGCAAAAAATTCTCTTTCATTTCAAGCTCTCCCTTTTGAAATTCCCTAATGATTTCCACAAAATCCACATTTTTAACACATAAGAATTCACAGTTTTCTTTGCACTGAATCGTGGCAGCACGAAGTGCATCCTTTTACACAGCCAAATACGCCCATATTAGAACCTGTGTTGTATGAATTTACATTACTATAGATATTGCTTACCTTGTTCAAAGCATTTTCCCCGAAATTATCACCGGCTTCAAGCGTATTTACCGTCCTTTCTTCACCTGCCGAAAAAACATTAACATAGCAAGCTCCGTTGATTATAAAATAAAGCTTTGTTGCTGCATGACCCTGTTTACATACTATTCGATCTCTTTCAAACACTTCATACAGAACAACTTTAGATATATCCCTCTTAATGCTTTCACTATACTTGTTAAAGTTGGGTAGTCCATTAATCAAGTCAAACAGTGCAGAACAGTGGGCCCCGGTTCTCTTTCCCGGAGGGGCAGTTAAAGCGTCTTTCTGCTCTGCGGTAAGGACATTAGTTTGAACATTTCTGTTGAATTTCAGTAGACTAAACTGACCAGAACTCTTAATTTTAGGTGTATCATCAGTCTTGCCAGCAACTGAAGCTAACTTCTTTTCCTTTGATTTGGCAATTATTTGGGCTATCCCAGGGTTGATTGTAAAGTTATACGGCCCAGATTTTTTCAATACTTTGTTCCACACGATAGTACGGAACTTGTCTTTGGCTCTACTCAAACGCATTTCTTTAGGGAGCTTGGCTGCTGAGTCACTTCTTTCTAGCTTAACTTCATCATCTATTTCATTTACATCATTCCAGGAAGCCACGGAGCTCTCTTCGGTTGTTTTCTCCGCAGGGGTCTTGCTTATTTTCCCGCTGGCTGAAGATGGTTGCACTGAGTCGTTTTTGTTTTTGTCTTTGTCTTTTGATTGTTGCTTCCGTGCGGTTTGTTTCTGTTGCCTTTTCAGCTCCTCTGCTTTCTCTTTCTCTTTCACTCTCTCCCGCTCTCTCCGTTCCATTTCTTCTAATTTAATCTGGCGCATCTCTTCTTCTTGTCTTTTCTTTTCTTGATATTGCGCCTCTTTCTCTCTTAAAAGTTCCCTAAATTTTTCTTTTTTCAACTGTTTTCTCTCAGCTCTAGTGACCTCATAGCGCGGGATGGTCATTTCTATTACATCCGCTTCCTGCTTTACCTCAAGCACTCTTGTTCCTGCAACAGCTTCAGAAAACCTTTCTAGCTTATCTCCTAATGTCAATTCAGAAGTTTCACTTAAAGGGGCTGCCTCTGCTGATTTATTCGAACCAGTCACATTTGCATCATCTTTAGCAGGAAGACCGTCCGAGATGCTTTCTTCAGAGTCATAGTCACACGATTTTAGGGAGGAATACGACCCCATATCTTCTTCTTCTTCTTCCCCTCCTCTTTCTTCTTCTTCTTCCCCTCCTCTTTCTTCTTCTTCTTCCTCTACCAGAACTCCCTCTTCATTCATGAATGGTGCGTCTACGCCACTTTTACTTTCTGTCTCCTTTGAACATTCCTTTATCATGAATTCATCCCCAGAATAATTAACATGAGCTCTGCTGCCTTTGCCCAAAAAAGACTTGGTGTGTATTGACATCGACTCGAATATTTTGGTTGTGTCTGGGGAATCCAATGAGATGGAGCTATTGCTAGAATGAACTTGTATAGACGAGGTCTTGGAGCCGGAAGATGAGACGGAAGTGTTTCCACTTCGGATGTTTGCCCCAGTGTCTTTTTCCAATGGAGTATTCGCTTGGGTTATACTCCCTCCTCCATAAGATGCATATTTACCATTTTGTTCATCCCCCGGCATGACGGCCGAAATAAGTTAGACATCCAAGCTTGTTTGCACTATACTTCTCTGCTCAATTGTGATTTTCTTTCCCCAATGATAATCTCCTGAATACAAGTCCATACTAAGTCCAACAACATCACCCTCCGCCCTAGACTCTTCGTCGACCGGAGGGCAGATTTGGTTTAGGAAGCCATGTAATAGAGATAGTGAATGAATTATTGCACCAGTTATTTATAGAACGCACCAGGTTTAGGGTTATATAGTCACGTGTGTGCCACGTGACACCAGCCTGGCCGCTATGCCTGGCCGCCAGTACCACAGGATCTATGGTTTGTTTTGACTGTGGCCGTACTGTTTGTATTATTGCAGTAATTACCGTAAATTTGGTATTAATTGATATTTAGCAGCCTTTTATTTGGACAGTAACTGCTTCTTGTCACGAGTTGCGCCGCTCATGTGCTGGCTGGCGAGGAACTGTGTATGGGATCTGTGCGGCTTGAAGTTTTAAATCTGGGTGTGTATAAGATAGAGCTGGGTAGCCTCCAGTGGATGGGCAAGTGTGGTTGAGGATTGTTAATGGAATGAGTACTACTGGTTTGATTTGCTGTAAAGCTTGAAAGGCTTCGCTAAACGTTCACAGTTTTGTGGTTTTGAAGAATTAATATAGGCTTGCATCTATCCACTCCTTTGTGCATGTGGATAGTACTATCCGTCTAACACTTCATATTGTTTGAGGATAGTGTTGACAAGCACAATGACCCATTATCATGCTATGCCACCCCAAATCCTTGATTTTAGCTGTGTCAGTGCAGAAGAATGCTCTCTGCTTAATGATGGAGCAAAGAAAGGTAGTCGAGCGGTAATAAGCGCTGAGGTTCGCATCCTTAATAACAGTGCTGTAGCATTTTATAAAATAAGGCTCAAAATCAAGGGTTCAATTGTTTCTTATGATGAGGATGACGAAGAGGAGGATTGTGATTCAAACTCTTCGGGAGGCTCTGATGATTCCTATGAAGATTCATTGAACCAAGGGTTTAGCTTTCGCCGTTGCATATCTAGAACTTCTCAATCGTCTGCAACTTCTAGTAGAGAAAATGTATATTATGTTTATCGCCGATATTCTGATTTCTTTAAGCTTCACCAGAGGCTGGGTAAACAGTTAATGCCCCATATCACAAGTTCTCTGCCGAGCCTTCCTGCAAAACGCATATTGAAGATGAAAAAGTTTGACAGTACCTTTATAGAAAACCGTAGACATGGGCTTGACGAATACCTCACGTCTATACTGGAGCATCCTGTGGCGAGCAAAAATCAGATTGTGAAGGAATTTTTGAATGATTCCATTTGGATGAAACCTCAAGACGAAATTGAGGCTGTAAAAAACGCGGCATATTCCCTCGGAAAATATTTAGCGCAATATGCTGAAGACATGGATGATCCTATGAGGAAGAAGTCGCTTGGGCTGGGATTGGACTGTATGCGTAATGAGCACTGTGTAGGGCCGAACTGTAGAGGGTCGTTTGGTGCACCTGCTGTAAAGTATGGACTGTACAAGAGGGTTAATGAGTTGAGGGACGAGTATGATTATGAGCGGGCCTATACAACGAAAGGGACTGTACTTGAAGATAAAAAACCCGCGAATAGTTGGTTTTATGATTCGTTCGGCAAGTATCCGAAAGAATATGGGGTTAGTCAAGAGGTGGGTACATCGGTGACAAGAAGCGTGAAGCTGCCGCAGCACAGAGATCTGGAATCTTCACTGCGGAATGGGATGGATGAAGTGTCTGTTACTGGTACGGATGGCCGTGTTCCCTTGGGGGGGATTGGGGGCCTTTTGGGTGCAGGTGAGCCTGTAGCTCCCGCATCCATTAAAGCTAACGATTTTGACAATTTTGAAAATATACCGGGTGGGGATGTGGGAAACATAACTGGTTCTTCGACAAAAAATCAGTTTAACTCATCTGTGAATGACAAATACCCTTCAAAGTTTATTCTGAATCAGAGAGCACACTTCTTAAGGGATTATTCGCGTAAACGGTTTGGTGTTCGTCGGATGCAATTGTAGGCTTT
Source organism: Ichthyosporea sp. XGB-2017a (assembly GCA_002811675.1). Lineage (NCBI taxonomy): Eukaryota > Ichthyosporea > Dermocystida > Chromosphaera > Chromosphaera perkinsii. The sequence goes on along the minus strand of PDIM01000030.1, from coordinate 225,155 downwards.
GTTTACCGAGAACTGAAACTAAATAGAGGTGTGAGCCATTGACAAGCACAAGAAGAGAAAAGACCATGAACGCTATGTTTATTTCAACAACAAAACAAAACACTACAATTTTTTTTATATATATTTCGCTTTTGTGACAGATGCAACATTCACGACCACATGTGTTGGAACAATGCTCCTTGCCCGCCCGAAACTGTAAATAAAAGACAACTGGATCTTCTGCTCAAGCAGAGCTACATAACACACCTCTCCGAGAAATGCAACCAAAAACGACTTCTCTTAAGAGCTGGAAAGAAACTGACAGTAACTGTCAGTCGCTCTAGCTGTGAAGGAAAGGACTGTGACTGAGCCAAGGCGAGTCTCAGAGAGCCTTGAAAAAGCCAAAATAGGTTTATAAGGGCTGCAGCGGACAGCGATGTGTACTGTAGCTGGGCCGAGGGCTGGGCTTGCGAATTTTTCTTTTTTCACTTTTCTTTTTTTTTTCACAGGGAGCCGCGACCTGCTTTTTCATTTATTCAGGGTTATTTCAGTATTATTTTCTTATCACAAGTGAGTTGTTTGATTATTCTGGCACAAACACAGCTCCAACTAAGAAATCTAGCCACTGCTGCATATTAGTGAAGTTACTCAAAGATTCCTTCGAATGGAGAATAAATGACGGGAAGGTGGATTCCATGGCGAAGGACCTGCCCTCCTGAGGTCACCGACATAATCGAAAAAGCGCAGCAGGCTCACATCTATCTTTTGCAGCAAACAGGTCCAACAGGATTTGTTCTCCGAGAGCAGGACTCCGAGAAGAAAGTCAAAGTACTTATTGGGGACTGTCATTGCTGTACCTGTGCGGAATATATGAAAGGAAGAGAGTTATGTGTACATATTATATGGTACGTAGCTGTCTGTTTAAGGTCCCGTAACCAATTAACCTGTAAAATTTCTTGAATAAGCTCTGTTGCTAAATCTCTTTTCATTTCTTGGTATGTCTAAAATTTAGGATTCTTTTAAGGAAGCTTCGTCTCAGCCCCCAGAACCAGCTCATTTTTCAGAGGGGACTAGTAGAGAGGGAAATAAATCAGATTTTGAGGGGTCACTCAGAAGTACTAGCGAGCAAAAACTCAAATGTGAGCATACCAAATGATACAAAGGGCAAAGACGGGGTAGAGGCTCGGGAAATCAAAGAGGATGAAGTCTGCCCTATATGCCAAGAAAACCTTCTCGAGGGAGACGTTCCATTGACTTATTGTAAATATGGATGTGCAAATAGTATCCACATTAAATGTATGAAAGTGTATGGAGAGCACCAAATATCAAATGGGGAACGCGACATTAAATGTCCCCTTTGTAGAGCGGACTTTATTCCCTTGCATCTTCTTAGAGAGGAGTATCGAAAAAATTCAAAGCGCAAAACACGATCTGAAAGAAATAGTATACATTTAGGAAAATCCTGCAATAAGTGTAGAAAGTGCCCCATACAAGGATCTTGCTATCGCTGTATGTTCTGCACAGATCTTTACCTTTGCAGCACTTGCTTTGACAATGGGGAGCACAGCCAGCACTCTTTTGAATGCAAAGAAAAAGTGACTTCTAAGTGGAAGCTGCAAGAGCGAAATTTAAGAAGCAATCCACAAAATACCGGAGTTGTTCTGCCTGAAGCGATAATCTCTGATATCCAAAATAGGGAGCTCACTGTGGAGGATTATCAGCTTCTGCTTCAGCTGGACAAACCAGGAAACACCACAGCATCAAGACTGACCAAAAAGCAAGTAGATAAGATACCAACTGTTCTTTACGGGATGTCCTCATACCCAGTTAGAGCAGGGGGGGCTTCCTTGATTCCCACCGTAGCGGGTAATTCTAGACTACAGGGTGCCAATGAGGGCAGGGAGATGAATGTAACATGCGGGGTTTGCAATAGTGAAATAAGCACTGGAAATCGAGTAAAGAAGCTTCCGTGCAACCATTGGTTTCATTTAGCATGTATTGACCAATGGCTTGTTGACAGAAGAGACGAATGCCCTATAGACGGCATTCAAGTTGTAGTGCCAGTGACACCCAGAGCATTGTCTCCCGTTTCACAATGCAGTGAATCGAACTCCTCTGATAATGCCGAAAGCGAGACGAGAAAGAAAACTAACAAAAAGCGGGATACTTCGACAAAAAAAAAGGAGACAGAGCTAGCGGAAGATTTACTAGTTGGATTTAGCTTATTGGGGACAAGACTGGAGGCCGATTTTGAGGAGAATAGCAATAATGCGGAAGCAACATCAAAATCAGTTGGCGCTCGTGTGGCAAATGGCCGGACGCGGAGCCTACGTGCCTCAGATGACACTCCATATACTCCCATCGATAAGACTTTCGTCCTGAACTCTTTGAGAGAAACAGAAGAAATAGTAAACAGGGGCTCCATTTCAAGCAGACATGCAGTGCTACTTACAAAGAGTAAAATGAAAGAAAGAGGCTTAAAGCAGCTTGGATCTCATGTACCTTCCATCCCCTCCATAAAGGGCATAGGCGATGGCATGACTGACGATTCTGCATTGCTGTGCCATTCCTTGACAGATATTTCAGTGCATAAGCCTTCAAGGGCTGTTGACAATGGTAAAACTCTTGTAAATAGTACCATCACCGCAAGCTCGGCTAGAAAGGGTTTGTCTCGCTCGATTTCGCTGTCGCATACAGATGACTTTATTCCGAACAGTGTATCTCTCCAGCTAGATGCTCGCAGTGAAACAAGCAAGTCGTCTTCTTCTGGAGACCCCGAGCCAAGCATTACAAACCCTCGCCGAAAACCCGTTGTTATAAAAAACTCTCCAGCCTTCATACAAAGCAGCAGCTCCTCCGCTCGAGGGTTTCGCGAAAGAAGGAGTCAATCCTTCTCCGTTGAGGCAGACTCACTTGATAGTCTAGTAACAACCAGTAGTCTCGGACAGCAGCAATAACAAGATGGCAAATAAAACACTACAGATAATAAACCTTTTCCACACACACACATTCCACAGATCCGTCAACTGTCAGTCAATCACGGGGAAAAAATAATAAATTCCACAGTCCCTGTGTTATGGCCTTTTGTTGCTGTGTCCTTTTGCTTTTGTTGTTTTGTTTTTATTTCAGTTTTAGTTAGCGCTCTTGGTTGTTGATTTGGAGACTTGCTGTGTGTGTGACTTAATATTCAGAATCCTGCATAATGCTTATATATACAGATCCGATAAAGAGAAAATTTTATGCTCCTGCACTGTCCTTTGCTGGGTTATCGGTATTGATTTTTTACTTGGGACTCGTGGTTGTTGCATTTTTGATTGGTTATGGTACAGATGGGTTCTGGTTGAAGCAGATTGCTGTGAGGGAACAGCCAAATGTGCGGTTTATGAAAAATATAATTTTAAGTTGCGATGGTACGAAGAGCTCGGTGCCTAATTTCATAACTTGGAGTACGTACGCTGATTATAACGCTATTGCTAGTGCAAATTTACGCGTTCCGGCAGTGAAAACGTTCGAAAACGATACGAACAATGATGGCAAATATGATTCCCTCAACTTTGAAATCGAGCTTCCTCTATCGGACACGGAGATTGTTAATGATGTCAAGCTCCTTCTCATGTTTGATTATGAATTTAGTAGCAATATCAACTTGAAAATGCAGAGTTTGGCATATATTTATTACTCTTCTCCTCTCGCAGGTTCCCACTTTAGCACAGAAGGGCAGCTTATGTTTAACCAGAAGTCGCTTCTTGGCTTTGAAAGCACGCGCACACTATATGATACTAGCATTGTTAATGCTACGAGATCTGCTGGTGCATATTCGTTTCGAAATATTTTGAGAGAATACAATAAGCGTAACGACACCACGGTTTTCACTAACAGTTATCCAGTTTGGTCTAGCAATCGTGGTAGTGGACAGCCCTTTATTATATCAGGAACAATTGATTACACTGAGCAAGAGATTCTTCTTATTCCTGGTTTTTGGGAAACCCTGAAATTTGCCTATGTGCAGTTTATTGCCATCGCCTATCTTTTGTATTTGATTGTTCGTCATATCCGACACTTTCTGTACACAAACCAGCTGGTAACGACACAAGTGATTGACTCGCATGAGCTAACAAAGAAAAAGTTTCAGTAAGTTCAAATATTGAATAAAAAAAATCCATACACCTGCAAAACTAAACGTCACTTTATTCGGGTTTATTGAAGGAAGGTTCTGTATTATACCTACGGAAAATTAGTCTGTATACAAGAGGGTGGAGAATTAAACTGATTGAAGTAACTCCGATAGTTATATAATACATTTCTCTTGTAATAATACTCAAAGACTTTGCTCTACTGGCGAGGACAAATGCAAACTCACTGACTTGCGCAATTCCCCCTGCAACCAACATAGCCGGATTTTTGCTCATTCTGAATCCCAAACGAAGGCAAAGAATCGTAAAACTAAACTTCACAAACATAACAGCAATGGATACAGATATCAGCAGGTACATTTCTCTGAATAAAAAACTAGGGTAGATGTGGCTTCCAACAGAAAAGAAAAAGAAACACGAAAATATATCCCTGACTCGGCCTATAGAAACTTCAAGCTCTTCATTGTTCTCCATCTGGGAGCTCACCACAAGCCCCCCAAGAAATGCACCCAGCTCTACAGAAAGATGAAGAAGGCCGGCAACTTTGTACATCAGCAACATAATCGCTATGACTCCAAGAATATGCAATTCGTCTGGTATGTGAGTTCTTAGAACCGTGCGCAAATACGGGCCGGCCGCATACCGCGAAATGAAGAAGGCTAAAGCAAACAAAAGTAAGAGTCTGGCAGATAGCTTTCCACCGAAGAGTACAATTTCTAGAGTCGACCATGTAGAGAAAACTTTAAAAACAGGAAGAAAGGCCAGAAGAAGTCCCAACACCACATCCTGAAACACCAAAATACCCAACAGCTGCCTTCCAAAATCTCTTTGCAAAGCTTCAGAATCAAAACTTTTTAGTATAACAGCCGTGCTTGAAAGCGACATACACTGTCCAAATAATATGCTCGAGCTTGTCCCGTGCCCAAGCAAAATGCTAACAACTATGGCCCCAAAGACGCACCCACACAATAGTATAACTACTACACAAAAAGACGGTTTTAGCACACGCCTGATTTTATCCATTGAAAACTCCATTCCCAAAATGAACAAAATAAAAACAACGCCAATTTCCCCAAGAGTTTCTATCTGCACGATATTCTGTACAAGATTATACCCCGAAGGCCCACTAAGAATCCCACAAAGCAAGTAGCCAAAGAACACTGGTAGTTTCAATTTGTGAAACAAAAGCCCACACAGAAAACAGAGCGCTAAAATAAGTACAATGTCCTCCAATAGAAATTCGTCTTCATAATGCTTCGTGGCATCGCTGATTCTTGCCAGCACATACATGTTGTTTTCTGAATCAATTAGCCGACCAGCTAACGGTTTTGGCTCCTTAGCCCCAGATTTGACACCTGTACCTGTACCTCCAGTCTCGGCAGAACCACCCTTCTTACCTGCCGATGTTTCAAGTTCGTTCTTCCCATGGAGTTTTACAACAGTCTCGAGTGTAGTCCCTTCCTTTTCTTGCCACGCCTTGAAATGATCAGAAGCATCATGCAAAGACTCTTCTAGCTTGTCCGCGGCAACCCCAACATGTTCCATTATCCCATCATACAAATCAAGAGGTTCATCCCCCTCCCCTATGGCGCTAAAACCCTTCATCCGCTCAAACACTTTACCCAATTCCTGTTGGTGATTTTGCATACGAGCACTCAAAACATGAAGATTATCAACATGCTCCCCAGTGTGCTCTATATGGAGTGGCATTTCCAAGGCAGTTCGCACTCCAATATAAGCTTCTTCCAGCGTCGCATACGTAATGTTCAGCTCTTGCTGTCTCATATTTAGAAGCTCGTTTTTGATGTCTTTCAATTCCTGATCCTTTTCAGTCTCTACAACAATTCCATCTACAACTTTGCGATATCTTCCCAGCTTCTTGAGAGCAGCACTCTTATATCTCCCAAGATTTCCAAAGGGATTCTTGCCTTTGATTTTCACTCGCATACTCACGAACCCATCACTCTCGGAGGTCCCATTCTTAGAAAGAGCTGCACCTCCCTTATTTCCCATTTTTTCAAACGCCTTATCATCATTTTCTACTGGTCCTCTCCTAAAGATTCTTTGTCCCCCGGGTTTTTGCGTCAATTGGTGAGCCTGAATGCAAATGCCACAAACTAGCACCACAAGAATCAGAGCCGCTACCCGAAGCTGTCTACACATGGCAATAATCAACAAACACGCACGCGACAAACACTAATCTGAAGGGCCCGAGGGCGAAGCGGAGTGGAGGGGGTGGTACTCGGGGGCAATAACTAATGGAGGTGTGAGAAGGAGCTGGGTCTGAGAGAAGGAAGGGCCACACCAATGGATGGATTAGGTAACAAAACAAATCTCACCACAAGTCACAACACATTTACAGAGATAACAAGGCAATAACCACAGTACACTGCTGCACTTACAAATAACAGTACACCTAAAGGTGGCCTTTTATTATACTCCTCTCCTCCCCTAACCCTCTCTCCCCCTCCAGCGCTCCTTGGTCTCCACAGTACCGGGAGTCCTGTACCATGTACATAGTACTGCAGCTGTTCACCCTAATAGTCCTCTCCTCCCCCCGCCGCGGTCCCAAAGTCCTCAGAACGGTATTTTTGGTTTTGCTTTTTGTTTTGATTCCCTGTAGTGCTTTGTAGTGCGTTTTGGTTTTTTTCGTTTGTTTTTAGATTTGTTAGGAACCACTGAGAGTTGTAAATCATATTTGTCTTTTTTTTGGAGGTATTGTTTTCTTTTTCAAGTTCGCATTATGCCAACAGTGTTGGGGGAGGGTTCGGCCTCTTCTTCGGAAAAGAGCAATCTGGTGAAGAGGCTCTGTGCCAAAGCATACGAGGCTAAGAATCCAGGCCAGCTTAGAGATGTAGCTCTTTCAGATAAGCATAATACCAGCGTGCTTAAGCTCACACAATATGTATCGCGCATCTTGGATAGTAAAATTGGGGAGCCAACTATAATTGATGAGTTTGCGACTCTTGAGAGAATGAAGAAACGTCTGATGAAGGACAATAAGACAACAGAAGCAGTCCGCCTCTCTGCCTGCAGCCGCTCTTTACAACAAAGCCACGTATTTTCAAAGCTGGATAGTATATTTGCATTCCTCTCAATTGTGAGCGAAAATGAGCAGCTTGCCAAGCACGAAGTGAAGTCCCTGTTTGGTGATCGCACAGGTATGTAAGATCATAGTTTTTTTTTGCTTTGCGTTTTTGGATCTTTCTTCTCAAATGCTGTTGCTTTTGCTCTTTTTTTTTACTGTGTGTATACTGGTAGCTCTAATTGATTTGGAAAAGAAAAGACAAGAAGATCGACTGGGTCATCTATTGGCGAAAGCACTTTCTCTGGGCGAACGGAGCGAACTCTGTGCTCGTGATAAACAGGAAGAAAGGACAATTGAGGACAGGGCCCAGCAGCTTATTTCAGAGAGAATGACTGCTAATCTAAAGCCTCGAGTGAGTGATATGGAAGAAATTACGGAATTTGAATTGGTTAGAGATGTACTTTTTGCTTTTCAGGGAATAGATGGAAAATACCTAAAATTCCATCCACAGGAAAATCAATTTCTAGTTGACCCAAAGTTTCGTATTCGAGCACCAGTAATGGAAACTTTAATGAAACTGTCAGAAGTTGGATGGTATTATAAAAGGGTTCGCGAATCGATAGCAAGCTCATCGAAAAAGCCATCCTCTGGATTTATGCAGCAAGCACTGTCCTCTGCGCTGCAAGATGAGCTAACAGAGCATTACAAATTTATTGCTGTCCTGGAAAACAGTTTAAAGGTAAAAGGTGAAAAATGTGGTCTTACTCTTAAGCGGCTTCTTGTTTGGATATTTGAACCATCGGTGACTATTAAAACCCTTGCTCAAGTGGCCACGATCTGCGTGGACAAAGAGGGTGGTCAGTTAGCGACCGTATTATACCAGCTTTCGCAACACGGTGATGACAATGTGAAGAATCTAATCACTAGAATCCTTTCTAAAGTCTTAAAGCCATTCTATTCGTTGTTGCAGAAATGGATGTTCGAGGGCGAACTTAATGATCCTTTTAACGAATTCTTCATTGCCTGTGACAATACCGTGGAGGCGGATAACCTGTGGTTTTCGAAGTACTGCATAGAATCGGTAATGCGCCCCGTTTTTGTGGACAAGCAATTAGGCAATCGCATTTTATTGATTGGAAAATCCATTAATTTTATTCATCATGTATGTAAGGATCGCAAATGGGTCATGAATCGCACTCACTCGGTGGATATGATCGAAATTATGGAGAAAACATCTTTCGATGATTTATCTGCTCTCCGATTAGAAGTGGATAGTGCGTATACCGAAACCAGCGAACATTTACTCTTTCTTCTTAAATCGCAGTTCAAAATGAAAACTCATCTGGAAGCATTGCGCAAGTATCTGTTGCTGGGCCAAGGGGACTTTATTCAACAGCTGATGGACCTTCTACATCCAGAACTTGACAAAGAGGCCTCGGGACTGTATCTTCATAACCTGAGCTCTGCCCTTGAGTCGGCCATCAGAGCCACAAATGCTCAATACGATGATCCGGACGTTCTAAAGCGTTTGGATGTAAGGTTATTAGAGATGTCTCAGGGAGACTTTGGATGGGATGTTTTTAGTTTAGATTACCACATGAACCCCCCACTGAACACATTGTTCTCTTCGGAGCCCATGCATTATTATCTTAGAATCTTCAACTTCTTATGGCGTATAAAGAGAATTGACTTTAATTTAAAATCGTCATGGAGAATGCAAATGAATAATACGAGGGCCTTTAAACATTTAGATTGCATGGGAGGCATTCTTCATAAGTGTCATATGCTTCAAACCGAAATGCTCCACTTTATTAGTCAGGTTCAGTACTATTTCGTTTTCGAGGTTTTGGAGTGTTCTTGGACTGAGCTTTTGTGTGACATGGAAAAGGCACAAGATCTTGACCAACTGATAGAGTCGCATTCTAAATTTCTTACTCAGGTGACAGAGCGCTCATTATTGAGCGAAAAGTCACAGGATATGTTGAATCAACTGCGTACTATCTTTGACTTAATTAATCAATTTTTCGAGATTCACTCAAAGTTGTTTGCTGCAGGTGCGGAAGAAAATGACTTGCGGGCCAACTTCGCAAAAAGAGCGTATGCGAACACTTTGGGCGGGCAGTGGGGGACTACAGGAGAGGAGGAAACTGTTGAAAATAGAAGAAGAGCGTATTTTGATTCATCGATAATCCCAGGCATGCAAAATCAGCTTTGTGTGGTTAGCTCCTCTTTCCAGGACATGGCATGCCGGTTTTTGGCAAGTGTTTCAATGTGCTCTGATATCAACTTGAAATTCTTATGTTTTCGACTGGACTTTAATGAACACTATTCAAATTTAAATCCAATATACTTGAAGGTTGGCCAGAAGTCATTTACGTCGTGGTCATAGAGGTAACAAAAAAAACGACATTAACATCCACACGCATCATCTGTAAGTATAAGAATTTTATTATGACAATAGTGCTGAATAAACAACAAATAGTTTGTCTCGTCTCATAGCAAAGGCAAGGACGACACCGAGCTCTTGTCATCATGTACATACGTTCCTGTCTCGTCGGCATCATCGTTATGCAATTGATGGCGGACCATTGATTGGGTTTTTAAGTCACTTTCAAGTTTGTCAATTGACATGTCGACGTCCTCAAGATTGTCTTGCAGAGATTCAATAAATGGGTCCAACGCTCCTATTGCATCGGTTTTAAGCGTACAACAAAGTTAGCCTCCATACACACCATGTTCACTCACACCTTAATGCCAACATACCTGGATTAGCTTTCGCAACTTTTCTCAGTCGCTTTAACCGCTCGAAGATATCACTTAAGATCCACTCCAACTGATCAAATTTGTTGTCAACTGCCATTTCCAAAGGATTCTACACGACAAAATGAATCAAGCACAACACAGCAATCAACAAGTATTCCCACTTCCTACAACCAATTCTACAAAACCTCTTACCTGTAGCATTAAATTATCAAGCTTTCGTTGGATTTCACCAAAACCTCCTTCATCATTTTCAATCTGGGTAGGGGTTATTGGGTATACGTCACTTCCACCCATTCCATTAGAGCCCCTGTTTCGCAAAAACTCATTGTACACCTCGTGCCACATGTGAACAAAAGACGCCTCAGACCCGTCATTATATTTAGAATTGTTGGCCATATCAGCAAATATACCTTTCATCTCATCAAAAGACTTTGGCACTTTCCCAGCCATCATTTGATGAAAGTTCATTATGCCGTTTCCGCCACCTTGATGATAGCTACCGGACTTATTCTCTTCGATGTTCGCATCTTGCGAGCGACTAGACATATCACCGTTGAAAAAAAAGTGATCTTCACCATGAGAAGGTTTTGGACTCAAACCTTTACCGCTTGCTGGACTTCTGCTCCCACTTCGGCTTCTTCTGGCAGAGCGAGAGCGAGAATCACTTCTGTTCCTACGATGTCGACCAGCGTTAATCGGAGGAATCCAACAAGTACGCTCCCTAGCGAAATCATCCACATCTTCCATATAGCTAAAAGTAAAGCCTGGGGGAGCCCCCATTCGACTCATAGGCTCTTCAGCTATATCATTGTCCCACTTAATGCTGCTGGTACCCCTAAGGTTTAAGCCAGCTGTCTTGAACATGTCAATGCTATTGCTATAGGCGTCATGAGTAACAGCATCACTTCTTCCATTGGTCATTTGTGTGTAGCCCTTTCCTTGCTGTGTGTGCTCTACAACATTTCCAGATTTATCAACCATCATATTCCATGGCTTTCTGTTCCCTATAAAATGAATTATCTTAGCGTTCTTTCCAAACTTCTGATATGCAGGTAGATACGAGTAGCTCACGTTGGGATTCATGTTGTAAACAAAGGGAAGACGTCTACTACCATCCCCCGAGGACCACTGAGGAAAGGCTTGATTTAACAATCCCTGGTCACCTCCATCAAATGAGCCTATACTGCCGGCAATTCCCATAAGTCTAACAAATGTGTCAGCATTAGGTTCAAATACAAAAACCCCGGAATTGAAACAATCAGGCCAACCCACATCCGGAGCTGCAGAAAGCTCATTTCTATGAAACAACTCATCTATATTACACAGCACCATGGTATCCGCATCCAAAAAGACACACTTTCGGTACGGCAGGGTCCATGCATAAATCTTTGTAAAGGTAATACCAAGCTCTGGCCTCTGCAGAAGCCTTAGGCGTCCTTCATCGCCACTATCGAGATGTGAAACAGGGAAAACCTTATCACACATTTGTTTCAGCTCGTTACGCATTGCGAAGGAAACTCCGTCCGTAACCATTACTGCCACTATCCTTTCTGTTCCCGTATTTTTTAGAGATTGTAACAGGGCAAATGCTCCTTGAGCATACTCGTCGTTAGTAACGAGAGTAACAAACGCCTCATCTTGCACCCTACCACTTCCCACACTCATTGATGTATCTATTCTAATCCCACTATCTATCTACCAGCGGATAATGATTCCTGCACCGTAGCTTCCCCAATAAGCAATAACTCAGTCACTAATCTCCCTCCCTCCCTCACTTAATGATCTTCCATTGCAACACAACAGAGTATCCGTGACCCAGTACACCCAACCCCACTCCCCAGCCCCTCCTTCCTTCTAATAACCCAACCCTACCTTTAGGCTTTAGTACTGCGCCAGCTGTCCCCTCCAGACTCCAGGACCCAGTCCGCGAATTCACTCATCATGACTGCATAGTTTAAAATTGCAATGACCTAAAGGTCGGCTCGCTCGCCATTTTCTTCTTTAGGGTTATAGATAGTAGCGCAAATTCCAGGAGCCAATCAGAGGACGCCCTAAAAGTGTATTTAAATTGTCGATCAGTAAGGAGGAATCGCTCGCTCCTCGCTCGATCAGGAAGTATGCACTCCACCGACTACTGTGGAGACTGGAGTGTGACTCTGTAGTCTGTCTCCTTCATTCCCAACACTCC